>BJBW01003619.1:81456-118459 GCA_004320125.1 Scolopax mira
CTGCCACCCCCACAGGAAAGAAGTTTCCCCTCATGTTGAGATTGAACTTCTTATATTCAAGTTTGTGCCCATTTGCTCTTGTCCTGTTGCTGGGCACCACTGAAAAAGGACCATCCCCTTCCTCTTGACACCCACCCTTTAAGTATTTATAGACATTGATCAGATGCCCCCTCAGTATTCTCTTCTCTAGACTAAAAAGACCCAAGTCCCTCAGGCTCTCCTCATAAGAGAGATGCTCCAGGCCTTTCATCATCTTTGTAGCCCTCTGCTGTACCCTCTCCACAGGTTGTGTGTGCCCAGTTCCCCTGCAGTGCAATCCTTAATACCAGCGCTGACAAGAACTTCCTCTGAGCGGCCTTGTCTGCACGCTGAACTGTGTGAAGCATCTTGTGGCAAGTACAAAAGGAGATATAAACACAGAGTTTGGGGCTAATAGAAAAAGGACACGACCTGAAGGGTGCACAGAAATAAGATAAGAGCCAACAAACACAAGCTAGAATAGGATAAATTCCAAAAAAATATAAGGAAAAACTTGTTTTTACCCCAAAGGTTGTCAAATACTGGAATGTACTACCCAGAGAAGCTGTGGAATCTCTGTTCTAAGAGATGTTGAGGACTTGACTGGGCAGGTCTCTGGACCTGCTTTGGGAAGTGGTGTGGACTTGATGATCTCTGAAGTTCACTTCCATACTAAACTATTCTATGATTCTATGTTGAGGTGAAGGGATAGAAGGGATAGACTCATCTTGCAGTCACACAAGGAAGAGAAAAGGAAGTCCCTTTCTGGTAAATTATGATAGCCCCCTCAAGGTATTCTGATATACAGTAATTTAAAAAGCAATAACCCAGCACACCTAGTTAGCCCCTTTTAAACCCACTGCAGAAACTGGTGGCAAAATCTCCTACACACCTTGGTGCACAGAAATGACATCATCTACTATTATTCATTTAGGCACAAGAGAGACCAAACTACATCAAAAGCAGAAGCAAAGAAACATTCAATATCCTTGATCTTTGGAATATTGCACTAGAAGAAATTAATTCCTGCTGTAACACTACTGAGTCTGGGCAACTGTTCTTATTTTATAACTGATTATTATTATTTATTTATCCTAATTTTAGTACATGGTCTGACTCTACTGCCTGATTTGCAGCCTCCTCAGAATCCAAAGCAGTTGCAAATTATTGCCACCGACAGAAACTCAGCCTGATATAGTCAGTTGTTTCATTGTAAATCATATAAATAATTTAGATTGGAAGGGACCTTCAGAGATCACCTAGTCCAACCTCTTGGGAGTCAACCTAACTCAGACACCTTGTTCCACAATCCATCTCACCATCTCATGTATTTTCATGTTTAACCACTTTTACTGTGAATTTTTTTCTTTATATCTAATCAGAATTTCCCTTGCTGGAACTTGTGATAATTGGCACTCATATTTTTCCTGTGCATCTCTGAGAAGGCTCTGACTTTGTTCTACAATTCCCTTTCGGGCAGTGAAAGTGAGCAATTAGAGCTCCTCTCAGCCTTTTATCTTCAGGGCTAAACAGTCCAGTTCACTCAGACCCCTAAGTTGTGTAAGTTTCTAGCTTTAATGATATTTCACTGTTTGTTTAGACAGTGACTGATACATTTGTGCCACCAGAATTTAAATTCTGAATCAAGTCAGTAGTTTACAGTGCTACGTATGTAACAAACATACTCTTTTCAGGAGGGCAATGATCACCTTGAAGCACAAATGCTCTTTATCATCCCTACTCAGAAGGAATGAAAAGCTAAAAAACCTACCTTTACATTTACTATTACCTGTAAAACCAAAGCAAAATAAAAAAAAAATCCACTCTTACCATTGGTCCCACTGGTCCCACCACTCCAGCTTCACCCTGAGGACAGACACACATAGAGCAATGACAAGGAGAAGTTCTGCAGTATTGAGCAGAGGTGGCTGGTAACAAGGCCACCAAACATTCTGGAGGAACACAACACAGGATTAGCTCACCTTCTCCCCTTTTCTTCCTACTAATTCAGTTAAAGATCCACCAACAGTAATGATAGCTCCTGGTTCTCCCTTTTCACCCTGCAATTATCAAAGTTATTTTACAGTGTTTACAAAGCAGTTCTCAATGAAAAGTCAAAGCAGCACTATTGCCTGTCTGAAGAATGACAGTGGACAGTAGTTCTCAGTAGAGTTACTATGTGCAACATGCTGTGTTCATAGAAGATCTCTGCCAAAGGCTGTCAGGCTATTGGTGTCTTCTTGCGTACCATCATCTTAGATAGTGATAACAAATCCTGCTGGAAATGTAAAATCTTGATATCACATCAAGTGTTCCGATTTTACTATCAGGAAAGCTTGAATCATTCTCTTTATATGCCTGGCATGACACGGCTTAGTTACCTTTAACAAAGGCCAACTCCCAGCACTCAAATGATGACCCTTTGCATTCCACTTCTCCAAGGGGGAATTCTATTAAATAATGGCACCATGAATTATTATTACCCAGTGCCTGTGCATGGTTCCCACTCTGGATCTTTCAGCTGTAATTTTCTTCCTCCTGGCTCAGGCAGCTTAATACAACAGCTTTCCCAAGATCTCTCATGGAAGAAATCTGGCCTGAAACTAACAATTGCATTGCTGATTAAGATGATAGTCCAGATTATAGCACTTCCACTGAGCAAGAGGTGCTATAATTCAGTTCCTCTTGCAGATTCTTATATCTTTGGAGTCTTTGGAATCTCCCTGAGGATACTTTGGAGTTTCCCAAAGGCTTGGCTTCCCTCATTTTATCTTCTATGAGTTTATGGACCCGAGGTTGCCACAGGAGCATTTCATGATCCCAGGTGTCTGTGCAGCTTCATTGCAGTTCCCAGCTTCATCACTCACGCATAACCTCGTGTTCATGCCTCAGAAATACCACTATGTCATCAGTGGGTACAAAATATGATGGCTTCCAAGTCTTGTGTTCCTTCCAGTGTGGACAGCAGAAGGCATCACACCCTCACACCTCCCCCAGCAAATAAAAACCACAGCCCAACCCAAAAATCGCCCAGCAGCTTTTAAGGTTGAGCTTGAACATTTTATGTACTCCGATACAGAACAGGAATCCTTATAACAAAAGGGGACTGGTATTTGTGGCCCAAGTTATTTCCTTCACAGAAATGAAGATGCTGTTCACCTACAACAATCCCATTTCAAGCCATAATTAATCATTTCCAAGCCTGTCTACTACCTGTGAGAAAGAGGTGTCAGCTACTTACAAAGAATAAGCAGAAAGTGTTTTTGGTTTTCTTTTTGTTATATTTTGTAATAACTTAGATGTTACTCTCCCCTGCTTCCTGCAGGTGGATAAGAAGGGGAAATAAAACAGAACAACAGCTGCAATATTTACAAAATATCAGGGTCAGTCCTTAGTCACTTCTCAACAGAATAAACACTTCTGTGCAAAAATCAGAGAAAAGTTCCTAAGGAGAGAGGTCCCCAAGCCTTTCTTTGGGAATGGAAAACCGCAGCCTTCATTCCTCTTCTGTTCTAATGGAGGAGGAAAACAGTAACCTTTTTTTTTTTTTTTTATTTGGCTTTTTGGTTAGGATCCCAGCATGTCAGCACAGACAATGGACTTGCAAGAAGAGGTCATGGTTAATGGTTATGTAAACTTTTTCTGGTAAGTGCGCAAAATGCTGCGCCATTTCCACGCTGCGGCAGGAACGTTAGCTCTCAATTAGTATTACATGGAGATATTTTATGTAGTACTCTTTCAATTTCCAGTTAGTAAATTTTGCACATAAAGTTATTAATATCCCAATCCCTAGTAAAATTAGAATCATTAAACTTTTCATCTCGCTAGCTGTTTGTTATCTAACACATTTTGTACTCCATGCTTTTCCCTGTGCATTCTCTCTTACCTGTTGTCCTTTGATTCCTTGTGATCCAGGCAAACCGGTGTCACCCTTCGGTCCCCGAGGGCCCTAAGCAAAAACAAATCCATGAATCCCTGGTGAGATCCACTGAGAATATGGAGCTAGGCCATTTAACTAAATGTGATTTTAAGAAACTGGAAAACCTGGATCACTCTTGTTGCAATCTAAGAACTCTTCCAGGACGAAATTGCTGTCTGAACCAAAAGTAATCCTAAACCAAGTATCACATAGGGAGAATCTGTTAAAAGGAAAAAAGCCAAAACTCCCTGATGTTTATCACAGTGTAGACAACACACACATTCACAAAGAGAAATATGCAAATATTAATAAGAATGGAAATTCAGCCTAAAATTCTCTACTTCCTCCCTACTCTATATTCTATTCTAAGTAAAAAATATTTTTATCTGAAAGAGAGCTTCTATATTTGAAAATCAGATAATTTATACATCTGTTCTGTGGTGAACATATTCTGCTCAGACCACATTTTGTCTTACAATCTAAGTAATTATAAGTGCATTACAATCTAAGTAATTCTAAATGCATTCAGAAATATTTTTTTTACCTACCAAGAATCAAATTCAAGTCTATATGACTCCTACATTAGTTAAGAAAAGACCTGAGGTAAGAACAAGAATGATATTTTCATGTGTGGAGAAACTCTGTAAATGACAGAGAGACTAAGAATTCATTATATCACTTTCTAAATGCTATCAAGCACCTCTTTCTCAAATTAAAAGTATTTTAAAGGATTTTTTCCCCCCTTTCTTTGGCTTCCTGTGCAGTCCAAAATACTCAGGACTTAGTAAACAACCTTCTGTAGAATTTTGGGTATTTTGCCAGCATTTTGTCAACATCTTTTGTCAGCTTTCCCAATTTTCTCCTTAGTTATTGTCAGGCAATAGACAAAGGATCCTGAGACCTATGTACACTTTCGAGTTGTAAAACAATCATAACAAAGGAAAAAAATTCTTTCACATTCTATAGAGTATAAATATAATAGTTTAAACATCATTACTGTATGAAGTCACAAGCCAGATAATGTTCACATGGTGTGGAGCACAATGGGTAGGTAGCATAGTATAAGGCACCTTTTGACACTACGGCACTGGTATGTTATTATAAAAAAAAATAAATGTTTCCTGAAGGATATAATAAAAAGGGTACACCTCATAGGGCTTTATGGTACTCTGTAGCGGCGACAAAAAAAGCCTAAAGAATAATACAATTACATGTACATCTGAAGATAACTTGTTCCATTTGTTTCTCCTAAATGGCATAAGTTTCTTTCTTAAGTAGTAATTTTTCATCAGAATCAATTACATTTATATTTAAACTACAGAACTGATTCTGAGATAAGCAGAAATACGAGATATGAGGTATTACAGTATATTTCATTTCCAGCAGAGTTAATTTCTACCATAACTGTTGATTCCATAAAAATCTACAGTCTCCCATATGAAAATTTATTAGCTTTCGTGTAAATTCTGTACAATATAAATTTTTGAAATATTAAATTATATTGAAAAATATAGCTTACTTAAATCCAAGGAACATAATACTTACAGGAAATCCTGGAAGACCTGGCTTACCATCTGGCCCCTGCAAAATGCAAAAAACCCACCCTCTTAGAAATACACGTTACAGGCCTGCAAAATAGAGTATGCATTTCCCATTTATTGTGTAATTTGTGAATATTAACTGGTCTGAAACTCAAATAAGAACTTCATTCAGGCAGTGGTAAAGTTGTGAACATTCCACAACAACGTATACTTTTAACTCTTCCTGGGACATTAGCATTTGCTTTCCAAAACTGAAGGGACAAAGATCCAGGAAAGGCTGAAGAAAGGTGACATTTTCCACATATGAAAGGCATGCAACCATAATTCAGCCCCCTTTGAATCTTTTCCAAATTCCAACACAGAGATCACAGCAGCCCTCCTCCCACCTTTGCCATTTTGCTCCTGGCGGATAGAAACATGGATTTGGATTTGTATGGAGCATAATTAAGCTGTGATATCTGCAGAGAGACACATTAGTTCTAGTTCACATCCCCTGGACGTGTATTACCTGAGCCACTCAACTGCACCTCTTTCCTGACTAGGGCAAGCTTGGAGACTGAGGTTCAAAGAGGTTCTTTTCCAATTACAACTGGAATTATCACAGACCTACTTCAACAATTATTACAACAAGCAATGTATTTCCACCGGGGTCAGGAACTCACTTGTCTGTGTTGTTTTGAGAACCCATCATCTAAGGCTTGAATGGCAACTACCTGCAGTAAGAGAGCTCATGAGAGGGCTCATTATCCTGTCATCCTATTGTGTCCAGGGATTGGGAGAATCAGGTCTTTAGGAAACACAACAAAATATTCTTCCACGAAAGCTGCTTTAGCACAAGCACAGCTGGATGCTGCCACAATAATATGATGTTGTCCTACCATGTGACGAGTGGAAAAGAGGCATGCTGGGCTAACACATAAAGGTCAAAATCTGTTATTGGAGCTAATGCCCTTCTTCCCAGTTCACTGACAGATTTAGTAAACATTTGTTTTGGGACAGTTGCATTAATAAGATACTTTTTTTCTCTCCAAACCATGGCTACTTAGAGGGAAATTCTGCTCTCAGGTACAGATATTCTGGTTTTCCTTGTTTCATTGGGGATTGAATGTGAGGAAGAGAACTGTGCTCTCAAACAACAAAACAGATAAAATAAAATACATAAACAACAGCCCACAAATGAAACTAGCTGTGAAGTAAGATGCTTCCTTTGGGGGGATTATAATTTTACAAAGTCCAATATAGTGCATTATTCAGTCAGGTTCATTATTCATTATTCCACAGCCTGGAAAAGGTAGATTTCTCTTTGGATCCAGTGCTAGGAATTTGAAATATTACCAAGAAGCATTCAGAATTTCAAATATTTGACTGAACTATTTTACAGCTATACTCCTAGCTGCAAAACAGAACCTGAAATCTCACATCTGTTCTTCTCATGAAATTTCCAGCTTTACATCCACAGCTATAACTGCTGTGAGACTGAATTTATACATGGGAGCCTAGGATTCCCAGTTGCAGTCTCAAGTAGAACTGAACAAATTACTTTATTCTAACATTTTATGACTTCCAAAACAAGAACAAAAAAAAAGGAAGAAAATGCTATGTAAATCTTGGTTGCTATTTTTGCATCAGTTCCACATTTCTGTTATTCTGAGTACCTAGTTCAGATTCAGAGCTAAGTCAGTCCCTTTCATTCATACAAATATATAAAAGCAATTAATTCCCACAGAATTCAGACTTCCCCAGAGCTTACTGCTGAAGTTTGCAGGAACAGAATTCTACAGCACAGGAAACTCAGCTCTAGTTGATACTTAAAAGGAGACACTGATGAGAGAGCAAATATGAAGGTTTAATAAAGTTGCATATACTTACTGGAGGCCCAAGCAGTCCTTTAATTCCAGTAAAATTAAAAATTCCATCTGTATCATTGAGTAGCAGCTGAAAAAGTGGTTAAGGAACAGGTTATTTCAAATACTAATTGATTATTTAGGGTACACATACATTTTTAGAAATTTATACAGTTAAAGCATCCCTTCATAACTATTGGGAGAAAAACACAAATAAGGCCACAGAAAATGCTCGCTTCTAATTTTTATTATACATCTGGAATAATAAACCCTAGAATTTATTTTATACTTCTTATGTAAGGACCTCAGAATGCTTCCAAAACTTTAATTAACCGACTCTCATTTTTATTTTGAAAACTCTAATGCCTGAAGTAATTTCTCCTCTGTAAAAAAAAAAAAAAAAAAAAAAGAGAAGGTTTGAAGGTTTTATACTCTACTATGCCACAGGTATTCTCAGATGGTGAATCTGTCTGACCATCCTGTACGACTCATCCTGTCCTGGCGTTGAAGTTATAATTATATTCTGGACACGTCTGCATTACACCATGCAATGCCCCACAGTGATTCCTAAGTCAATGGCATGAAAATCTGAATTTCAGAAGGCCAGGGCAGGGCATGCCTTCAGGTGCCAGGGATTCACTTAGTGCATGAATAAGCGTGTTGTCACTGAGGTATTATGAAACCTGAATGCTTCTTCTGCTCGTAGCCCTGTTCATAGATCAATGGTATCAGATCACAGTCTTTCACAACATTTGTTATGAAAACGGTACACGGGAACTACGTTTGAAGCTGCCCTTGCTTAGAAGAGGAGGTTTGAACACGTGGCCTCCAAAGATCCACATCACATTATCTTAAGAGCCTCTGAATACTATTTTTCTACTCTGGGCTGGGAAGGAGTACACAAAAGAGGAGATCTATCCTATCCCATCCCATCCTATCCCATGTAATCCGAGCATAGCAGCGTACGGTCAACTTTCTGTACTTTGAGGTCAATTTGGCATCATAATTTGTGCATTTAAAGCCTGTTACTTTTACTGGGTGCTGCTGCCTGCTCCATGTCCTCATGTTCTGAAAAAAAACCACTGGAAAATTGTCAAATAAAAAGCCAAAATTGTCAAATAAAAATGTAAGCCCTGCAGGCAGTGCTCCATTTCCCAGCCTACCTGAGCTCTCTGCTCCATTGCTCCAAGGCTACCACAATGCTGTGGGTCCCACCATATTCCCAGCACTATATGGCCCAGAAAGGCAGCAGGACACGGGCTGTTACTTTAGCGACAGCAATAAAAGAGTCCTGCTGCTGCAATTGTGCTGCTTTATCTACAGCTGGTGGCAGAAATCCAGGAGCCCGTCTTTTCATTGTGGAATTACTCAGTATTCATTCTTTTTTTGGGCTCAATCCAAACTGTATTGAAGTCAGCGGAAAGAATCCCAAAGGCTTTACTGAGCTTGGGATTGGGAGCTTTGTATATTTTATAAATAGAGTTTAGCTGCAAATGGAAATTGTGGTTTGAAGTCAGAAAACTGTGCACAGTGCTGAAGAAAGTATGAAAGTAGAGGGTACAAGGGTGATGACTAGAGAAAAAGATTGCACTCTTCGCAGCCTGCTCCAGGTATACAGTTATTGATCTTCCTTTTCAGATGTGAAAACAGCTTTAATAGCAGCAATCCAGTAGTGTAACTTTTCAACACATCAAATTAATTCAAGAAGTGCTGACTACAAAACTAGGACAACGTAATTTTTCATATTTTCTTCATTGTTACGAAGAGGAAGAAACTGCAGGTTTTAGCGTGATTGTCTGGGTTGGGTTCTAAGTAAACCTTCAGCTTAATATCCAAGTGGCATGAATATGCCCTTACTAGAATTACAGAAAGAATACAGGAAACACAAAACCTTTTGACATTTGCTTTACACCCCCAACATTAACCTTTCTCCAGGCCTTTCATTCAGTTCTTGTACCTAAATTACGTTTTAATAATGGCATCAAGAGATAACAGATGTTTCAAAGTTTTTGATTTAAATCCAATAAAATATCTATATTCAAAATTATTTCTGTACTGTATCCAACTAAATTGGAGTGATAAAATCGCAGCAACAATATAATATGGTTTACAGGTTATGATCCCATGCATGAAAATGCAGTGAGTACCAGAGATTACGCTTCAAAAGAGTGAAATAGCCAATATAGGAAGAGAAATATTTATTTTAGTATTTTGAAATATCAAACAGCAGCAAACTGAAGGACGTTGTTTTTATCTCAGAGCAGACATCCTGACAGTCAGCAACAGAAGAGGCAGAAAGGAATGCAAGCCTCTGAGATCCACGGTGTTGGTAGGTACTGCAGAAGCCTGGAAATGGCTAGGTTCCACTGCAGACCTCACTTTTATCTTACCATGTCTTTTCACAGTGTTAGAAAGGGCTCCTGAAGGAAGCAAATCCTCTCAGTTCACACAGGGAGCAGGTCAAATGAGGAGGAAACCAAGGTCCACTTTTCAGTGCAGTTCAATCAATGTGGTGTTGGCCAGATACTGGTGAGGCCTGTCCCTGAGCCACAGCTGGCCACATGATATCTTAAACATTTCAACAATACTGAAACTGCAACAGCTCTTCAATTTGTTTTCATCAAGCAGCATAAAGTCTGTTTAGTTGGAACCACCAGCCCTTCATAAGAAAAATTCCTTCCAACTCTGACAGATCAGTCCATGGAACTTCTGTAGCCCATGAAGCATTGCTGGCTTTGGCTACACAATGGTTAAACGAGTGAACTAACAGACCCTGACCCAGGGAGTGATCTCTCTAACTGCCCTGTAGTTCATTTAGATCACTTAATTGATCTCTGCTGCTTTACCCACACCAAGCCAATATCCACATTACAACAGCTGCTACTGGTATTTATTTTAGTTCTGTGATTCCAACTGCAATTGATAGGTCTGCTTGCAGCAGTTCTTTCCATATCCCAAGCTAACTGCAGAAGATGTCAGACTGAGTCAACAAAATGTATTTGGATAATTCAATCCTCTATCTCAGCAAATGTGTCGTAAGCAAAGGTCCTGTTCGTATACAAACATTTATGAGGTAGGTAGAACTCAGTGTCATAAGCAGTGACATATACTCACACACGTGCATACATTTAATTAACTGTATCAAAATCCAGCACACCAAGTCCTCAGAGAAATCACCTGATTAACAATATAGAGGATTCAAAGTATATGAGAATAGATGGCTCTTTGTGTCTCTCCCCAGAATACGTTTGCTACAAAGGTACATAAAGTGGATTGTGACTTCACAATGTGCAAGGAAGCAATGCAGCCTCTAGTAAAACAGTGTCATTAGTTTGCTATCTCAGCTTCAACAGTATTTTTACATTTCTTATACATATTTGTCCTCACTCTGAGGGTTTTTTCGAGTATTAAGGAGCTAAAGAACAATACATTCAGGTTCATTTCTACTGCAAACAGACCTGTTTAGTCACTAATAAGAGTTAAGGCCCTACAGTGATATTGTGGTAGAGCTGTGAGAAAGAACATGAATTTTACAGCAGCATTTCTGTCACAGCTATTGAGGAATTTCCCAGAAAATCAGCAAAAACATGATAAATTCTGGAGCTGGTGACAGTCCCAACTTGAGCAGGACTTTAAACTAGATGATCTTCAGGCATCCCTTCCAACCATTACTTCTGTGAATCTATAATTTTTCTCATCCAAGATCTTATGGTCTTGGATCCTAAGATTCTGAGTGGATACACAGCAAATTCCCTAAAACAACCCAACTCTTTTGGGACTGGTTATGTGTGTTATGGGGTGATGACTTATGCTATATTTGCTATCAGTAGCAGAAGCCTAAGTGAAAATCTAGTTGTTTCAGCCAACAAAAAATGTTATGTGTAGCTCAACTTTATGATAGCGTTGGCCCCCAGCTCCGGTAACACAGAATTCTCATCCAGGCGTTTTCCCTTCTTGCAATCAGGAATCACTTGTTACTGCCATTATATGCATTCCTATGGATGATCCTGGCTGTTTTAGGCACCTTCACCTCTGAGAGGTGAAGAATTTCCTGCAGCTACTCACAGCTTCTCCACTTCTTAATGTCATACCAAGCCCACTGCATGGATTTTTGTTGCCAGCTTGAAAAGGGATCCATCCTAAACTCTAGCCCTCCTTACTGCTAACTAATATCTTTTTTTTTTTTTTTGCAAAGGCTGATGTACACAAAGCAAAACTGTCTGGAAACAGACAAGCAGATAAAGGATATTGGACAGCTTTTATGAGCTTCTAGCATTTTACCCTTTGGTACTTTTGGCTGCTGCTTCCAAAACAGGCATAAAACACAACATCTCTCTCTCCCGCACATGACCCCGCAATTCTTATGTGTAAGCTCTTCACCCATTTTCCTTCCTATTTAATCTTTTCAAAACAAAAAAATCTATACCAAATCTAATCAAAACAGAAATATCTACATCCATTTGATATAGAGACATATTGAGATTTGTGATGTTTTGAGGAGTAGACTTATGACCTGACATCAACAGCAGAACTGCCAGTTCATTAACCACTTCTCTGTAAGATATTACTGAGATTTTAATGCTTGACAAACACACTTACCTCAGGTATGGCTATGATTGGTCCTGGTGGTCCTGGTGGTCCAGGTGGTCCAATAATACTGTTCCCATCCTGTCCTGGTTCACCCTATTTCAAAAGCATGAACAGGTGAAAAACCCATTTACTGCAAAAAAACCCAACCCAAGTACTGCAAAAGCCCAAGTACTGCATTTCACAGAGGTTTCTCAGAAAGAATGAAATCCACACTATCTCACCTGAGGTCCTGGGTCACCCTTCTCCCCTTTTGGACCCTGCATGCGATTAAAAAAACAAGCATAAGTGATTTCAAAGGAAAAAATGGTGAAAATGTGCTTTTCACATAGGTGGGGCCAGCTTGTTTCAACTCAGAGCCTCTGAGAACTTGGTATTTAAAAGTACTTCCCACCACGTTTGACAGAGTTCACAGATGACCAGAAGCACATGGGCACACAACATTTCATGAGCTGGGGATCAATTCAACAAACCTTTCTTTCACTGTACTGCCCATTCCTTTCTTTTTCAGCATTAACCACCTCAATTGTGTCCAGGATTGCCCAGCGGAGGAGGCAGCAAGCTAAAATCATTTTTAACAGGTGAGCTAAAATTATTTTTAAGCAGATTATTTCTAAGCTCAATCAGTCACTGTGCTGGGGATGCAGACAGCTTGTCTGGCACAAGCGAGAAGGGATGAGCTGTGGGACTTCCCAGCTGAAGAGCTCTGTAATCCTCATGGCTCTTCATCATCAGAAATATATTCAATATATTAAAAGCAGCTACGAGCCTGTTGGCTTCTCTCTAATTAAAAGCAGAGCTAATTTCTGAATAATTAAAAGCAAAAGAAGCATCTAAGAATCGTAACTAGCCTCTGTAGATACCTGTGTCACTTCTGACTGATGAGGGAAGGGGAAGGCAAGGGACACACTGCATTTGGTCTCTGAGTTAACTGCTCCAGGTTAAGCAGGACAAACCAAGGCTGTGTCTCCACACTCTGATAGCAAGTACTGTTAGGGCTCCTGCTGATCCCTAAGACCTAGATTTGGGAGCCAGCATGTGTTAGGTGACCACAGTTTACGATAACCCTACTCACCACATCTCCAGGATGTCCAGCAACGCCAGGAAAGCCTGGTTTTCCATCTGTACCCCGCATTCCCTGCCACGACAAACGTACTGTTACTCTCTCTCAGTTGTATTAGTTTCACACAAGCAGGGAGCTACCACTCTGGGGAGGGCCACAGGATGGTTCTGAACCACACTGTGGGGAGCTCAGTGGAGTAGTGGAGTCACCATCCTCTCATTAATCACCTGCTCTCTCCACTCCTCCTGCTAAAAGCAGGAGTTTTTAATGCAGCTGCAATCAGTCCTCCCCACTGCTTCCACCTTTCCCCAAGATATATGTCCTGGGTTATTTCCACCCTTCATTTAAGTGACTCTCAGGGAGGAGGAAGAGGCATTTAATGTAGATGGAAGTTGTTATGCAGGTCAAAAAATTTGGTATCCCTTGCTCTAGTTTAATGCAGGACCGATTATTACTGCTAAGAATCTGATCTGATTCTGTGGGAAAACCAGAAGTATCACTCAGTAATGATAATGCAGTTTGCCCAGAAAAAAACCCAACACAAACCCAACAGGTAAAAGAAGACTGAATTTTAAAGGACCAGATAAACAGTGAACTACATTTTTGGCATGTGTTTTTCTCTGTGCCATCTAAAACAACAACAGAAATGACACAGAACAGCCTGATGATTCATCCAAGTGACTGATTAGCCCTGTTTTGTTTTAGTAATGGGGGTATTTTTTTGATTGTTTATTTGTTTGGTTGGTGGGAGCTTTTTTGGTGGGTTTTTTTTTGTTATTTGGTTGGTTTGGGTTTTTTGGTGGGGGGGGGAGTGCTTTGGGTTTTTTTGAGGAAAAGCCTGGTTTGGTTCTTACTTTTTGTTCTACTTCAAGAAAATATTTGTGGGCTTTTACAATAGATAGTACCATGAAAATCTAATAGACATAGACAACTCCATTAAAAGATCAACTCAATAGCTGTCAAAAAGATAAACTGAATACAAGAAATGATTATAAAATTAAGAGAAAAACAAGAGCACAGAACATTACTATTCCAGTGTATATATTCATTCAATGCCCATAACTGGCATTCTGTGCACTGGTTTGTTCATATTTTCCATCTTGAAAAGGATCTAGAAAACTTCAGAAAAGGCTAATGGGAATAATGGAAGTTACAAAATGAGGAGGTTGGTGAAGGCTATTGTAGAGGCTTCTAAAAGTAGAGAGTAGTGAAGGACTCACACTTCTGATAGCAGGAATAGTGTGGATCAAATGAAAAGAGGTGGAAGAGGTTAATGAGATGTGTAGTTAAGTTGGCAGAGCACCTTAGCTCAAGGACTTGTAAAGTGTAGAAGAATGCATGAGTTCCAGGGGAGACATGAAGTTCACTCATAGAGATGTAACTGTGGTGAAAGACACCATTTCTGGTGAGAAAGTTTCTGAGTCACAAGTTATTGGAGTCTAGGAGGTCACTTACGAGAACTATGATGCAATAATTGCCCTTTTATGAGGTCAAATTGCATCTAAGCATCTGCTCAAACTGCATTTGGTTTTGACACTGTTGGAGACAGGATACTGGGATGGATGGATGGATGGATGGATGGATGGAGGGAGGGATGGATGTGATTAAATAAAACCACTGAGAGTTATCTAATACTCTACAGGAGTGTCTTAATGAACAACAGAGTTTCAAAGCATCCGAAGTCAAATGGTCTTCTCTGCTTGCATTTCTGGTGTGACAGAAGAAATTCAAAGTAACACTTCACAGGATGCAAAATCCTCTCTCTCCTTATGCCTTTCTACAGAATTACCAGCATAAAAGATTTAATGTGTCCACTTCATCTAGGAGGGATATTTTCACCGTTATTTGTCTGTGATCAGCAAAGTACATTTGGCTCAGGAATAAACCCTCCTAATTTTCATTTTATAGAGAAGTGCAGGTGTCTCTGAATGCTAACAGGATTTAGGCACATATACAACTAGTAAAAATGGTACTTGGGACATAAGTCTCTTCAATGCTGGTGGAAAATTCTATGTACCTATCTGGGGCAAAGGTAATTAGGCAGAGGAAATAACCTTAGACCAATAGCATTTCTGCATCAGAATGCTGTCATTTCAGGCATGTTGGTACCTACTATCATAAATGTTGAAAAATGTCATCTATTGATTATTGGAACGAGGAGCACAGAACAAAGCAGCACCCGTATGTATAATAATCAAGAAATTAATCTATAGTCTCAAACAGATTAAAGAGAAGAGTGAAATAACCGTCCTATGCATCGATGCATCAGCTTTAATTATCACGCTGACAAATATCTCTGTGAAATGGCAACACTCAAAATATGTACAGCAGATGGAATTTATGGCAAGCAGTGTCCTGATACATTGTTGTTTTTTTAAAAAAATAAACAAGCAGATGCTGCTAGAAGACTGTGATAATACTCTTGCGAAAATTCACCAAGCAGAAGGGTAGATACGTAATTGCTTTAATCTTGTTTCCTAGAGCAACCCTTGATTTCAGTGCTGTCCCAAATGCAAGAGAAGCTTTTGTTTTATTTTGTTTTGATTTATTTTATTCTTTACAATTATAAAAAAATAAAGATTTTTATTTTATTTGAGTCCCAGCACCGCCCCCTGCTGGCTTCTGCCTGCAAAAGGCACACAAGTTGGCCAGCGAGAGGCAAAAAGCAGCACAAACACAAACAGGAGCATTGGGGTTGGCTCTGGGAGGACTCCAAACTTCTAGTTGGAGTTCTAGTTTGGAGAAGGGGATGATGAGAGGGAAGATTGGAGAGGACAGAATGGTCTCCAGCTCCATTCAGTTCAATACTAACACCCTGTAAAGCAGTGTAAACGAGCAAGTTTCACATCTAGAAACTGGTCCAGAGCTGCCGTGACCTAGTGCTGGTGGTAATAACACTGTGAGTGTGATAATGAACTAGATGACCTCTGGAGGTCCTTCCAACCAGCATTTCTATAATCTTGTACCTCCCGAGTGGTCAGGTGTGGGTTAGGAGGGGCCTGGCTGCAGGATGATGGGCAGAAGTCCTAAGCAACAAGTTATTCTGGCTCCTAATAATCACACTTCATCTGAGAAAGGCTTCTCTTTTTCCAGAGAAGCCTCCCTGGGTTTTAATATGCAAGACAGAGTGAGAAATGTTCATTACCTCCCTGTGTGCATTAAGAGAAAAAAAAGGAAACTAAAAGGCAAAAATGACTGAGGTTTTATATAAATTAAATGAATTTCCCACCTTTGAGCCTGGTGGACCAATGTTGCCTCGTTCTCCCTGAAAAAGAAACACAGTAGGGTTCAAATATCAAAGTGAACACTAATTACAAGGATTTTAAACATGTATGTTATGTTCCTTACAAAGAAAGGGACTGAATGGAGTAACAAAATTAGCAAGAATAGGGTAAATTTTTGGTAAAGCAATGCTCAGCATACATTTGTGAACTGCTTCTGGTGGATTAATCTCACAGCTGTCACTCACATCTTAGAGTTTCTGGTCACCACACATTATTTTTGCTGAGCATCTACCAAACCTCATGCCTGAACCTTCATTTTGGTGTCTGAAACCAGCACGTGGTAACATTCCCTAGATCCACCAGTGCCACAATGACCTTGCACCTTCACAAATGACTCACCATCTTCCTTTAACACAGTTAACTCAGCCTCCCTCCTTCTGCTCCTCCACCTACCACTGTGTCACACCACCAAACCACATGATGAGAGCTGCACTGTTCCACCTTCAGGACTGATTCTGCAGTGCTCTAGCTCTGAGAAGACATGATGCCTTGATTTTGTTACAGACAGGGAACGTGCATTTTAGTTCATTTCTTTTGAGATGGGGAATATTAACAGGAATAAATATCAAGGAGCCGCAGCCATTGCCTCAAATGTTACATTTATGCTTACAATCCTAAAAGACTTTAGGAGTGCTTATATTCATAAGTGTGTGAAGACCATAGACTGTTTTTTAATTAAAAGAGTTTTTTTGAATAATAAAACTGAAAGCAGAATTTGGATCTATAATTACTGGTTAGGAAACAAGAGAAAACTTTGATCAGAGCAGGCCTTCTCTGACAGTTCTAGCAGTGTGGGGTATTTGAAGGACAAAGGATGTATGAAACATAACTGTACCTTAAACTCTGCATGATACATTAACTTTTGTTTTTTGGAAGGGGGTTGCTATTGTATTTTGCTACTGTTGCCTAGTGAAGTCATTTATAACCATGAAAGTGGGTGTAAAATTCATCCCCATGAGAATGATAGTGTATTATAACCAGTTTATATTAATTTTGCCACAGTGTACCTGATTTTATCAAATGTCAGGCAATAGTATGTTCCTTTCTGTGTCTCCATGATCTTGGGGATGAATGACTCAAGATTAAATAACTAAGAGCTTAGTGTAGGTGGTGAAGTCTCTTGGCCAAGATCTATCTATCTTTTCAGACCCAATCCACCTCTTAAATGTTAAGAATCACGTTACCTCCATTTCTGAAGTCTTTGTGAAACAGTATTTCTACAGTATCTTAGAAACAAAATTTCTAGTGAAGGTCAGAGTGTAAGTTTTTAACAAAAAATATATTTTCAGCATGGAGACTTGGCACCTACTCGTGTCCACGGAGCAGCATCATGTGAGAGACCCAGAGAGTTCTATTCTGGCTAGAATTTTGCAGTATCATTCACTAACATGCACCGTGCAAATGCTTGACTTTCTCACTCCTAAGTCATGCTGTCCTGCAGCATTAACAGGTGTAGTACCCAATGGAGGGACTTTTTTCAGCCCTAATAAGCTGAGCTCTCTAGATTCTAGATATAGGTGACTGGCCCAATCTTTTGCTGTTGTTCTAAGGTTTCCTGCTGGCAATGTGCTTTTTGGGTAGTTGGTGGCCTGTGCTGTGTGTGTACAGGTGTAAATTTGAAGAAGAGAGGATGGGGGTCCCCACTTATTGTTTTTCCACTTCCACTTTCCACTTCCAACTCCCTCAATGTTGCTGTCATTTCCCAAGGCAATGAAGACTTCAAATTTCTGTAACTACACATTTAAGGTGCTGAACAGGTGGTGTCCTGCTGTACTATTAATCTGAGTGGTACTTGAGCTTTACATAGGAACAGAAAAAGCCTCTTCCTGTCTAAGTTCTCACTCTGCGAATCTGCCCTTTTTTTTCCCCTCTGTTTTTTAATCTCTCAATTTTTTCTTCATGGGTTGCCTGACCAATAGCAGCAGCAAAGTGGAAAAATTCAGACACTGCTGAGCTCAAATCAAAACCAAGGCAAAGTAGCCATGACATCTCCCTTTCTCCCCCCCACCCCAAATGTTTTTCTATCACTTTCTGAGATGGCTCCAGAAGGCCTCTTCCTGCAGCTTTCTCTTTCAACAGCATACATGTAACCTCTTGGAAACGAGAATGATATATAAATGAGTGACAAAGAGAAACTGCCAAATGTCCTAAACAAAAATGCCGTGTTACACCAAGAGCCTTGGAATGTAACAGCCCATCTGGTATTTACTCACTGTTCTGGTGTGGATGTGAAATAATTCTATTAATACACGTTCTGGGTGGACACTCAGTGAAAATGGGAATAAAATTTGTGCCATACTTAGTATATCAATGTTAAACAAAAGCTGTTTTGCAAACAGATAAGGCAAATTTTGTGAATATAGACATAAAAAATACATGCCAAAGCCAAATAGGTTAGCTTTCAAGCATTCTTTGTGACATAGGGTACCTTTGGTCCTAATGGCCCACGCTGTCCATGTCTTCCTGCAGAACCCTATAAAATTACACTAAATTTACTGGTAAAGCTACAAAGCATTGCACAATACATTTTCTTAGGAAAAAACCCTAATCCATAACCACAACTGTTACAAAAACAATGTCAGAGAGCAGTAGTATCAAAAGGAAGTAATAAAATGTAAGCATTGTTTTAGATTTCTTGTTCTAATAAATTCTGCCTTGCTCTATATTATCATGCAAAGATCTAATGATTATTTTTTTCTTACAAAGACAGTCATTGCATATTATACGTATTTTTAGATAATATTAGAAATAAAGTTGTCTGGGTGAATTTGTTGCAAGGGATTCCTTTCAATTGCCTACAATTTTTTGAATTTACCTCCTTGGCTAAAATTAAGATATGTAACCAGTTTAGAGGCAACATGGCATTGTCTTGCTAGGTTTAAAAGTAGCTTGAAACAAACATTTTGCGATGCAACTTTCTCTCTGGCTCCAGAGGGTGACATCAGTTGTAAAGTACAATTATGACACTGGTGGTTCAGTGAAGGACAGTGCATTACTGATCATTTTAGAAAGCTGAGTGGAAGAAAAAAGAATTCACAAAGTGATTGAATTGTCTTCATCTGGAATACAAAGACAAGACAACAATAAAGCATACGCCACCAAAACTTTACACCGGTCTGTGGAAGAAAGAGAAGAGAAACCCTGGAAATGATAGCTGAGCCTACAGATAAAATAAATTTCATACTTCTATTTCAAAACACGACCACTACTTTCTCATAAAAGATTAATTAAAAATTCATCAGATAGATACTTTAAGGTCCCTTCCAACTCAAATGATTCTATAATTCTATGAAATATAGTGCAAATAAATGTAGTTTATTTCCTAGCAGCTGCTTTGAATTAGAGCCTTCTTAGAAGGAGATATTTTATTTTCACTCAAACACAATAAGGAGCCTCTGGAGGTGTCATAGGGTGTAAGTGGCTTATAATGCTTTCACACAGTACCAGTAACAGGGAAGTTTTTATGTGCCTTCTCTATTGACTGGAATTCTGTGGAGTGACTAAGCAGTAACAGGAAAACCAAATTTCAGGATTTTGTTCAGTTGCAATAAGAGATTTTTTTCACTATTTATAGCTGAGTGACTTGGAAACAATGCCCGTTATAAAACCAAAATGGAGACTAAGGCTGTCATTTAAACAGGTCAGAATGGGCAATTTTGGAACTGGTTTTGGACATCTCATTTTGGACACTATCTTGTTTCTGCTAACAAATTCTATTCTCCTTTTTGTGACTGCATTTTTTAGCCACTTTTTTAGTATCTAGGCAAAGATATGAGGGGGCAAAGGTCCCTCAGAAATTAAACTGAGTCAGCTGTAACTACAGCTATTACTAGTAGTTTAAATCAGCACAGTAAAAAGCTTCTCAAACTCACTTCTGTCTCCAGTGTTCAATTCATTTTTGATGATTCATGGAATTATAGAAACAGGGTTCTACAGGGCCTCTGGAGGCCATCTAAGATAGTCATCCCCTTGAAGCAGAACTGTCACCAGCTCTAGATCAGGTCAGTCATGGTTCTGTCCAGCAAAGTCTTGAAAAACTTCAAACAGTTTCCTCAACCTCCCTGGGCTTCTCCTAAGCCTGATCACTTCAAGCTGCAAATTGTGACCTTGTTGCACCATCTGACACTACGAGGAACTGTTTGGCTTCATCGTATTTGCAATTGTCCCTCAAAGACTTGTAAGCAGCTACTAGTTCATGCCTTTGTCTCCTTTTTGTCAGACTAAACCATTTGAGCTCCTTCAGCCTCTCCTCACTGGTGATGTACTCAAGGCCCCACGTCATCTGTACAGCTCTCTGCTGGACTGTTTCTATCTTCTCCATATCCTTCTTGAAGTGGTGTACAAAAAAAAGATGGTTTCAATATATCTATATATTGCAATATATACATATATTGAAGGGGGATTAGCTCAAATGGTAGAGCGCTTGCTTAGCATGCGAGAGGTAGCGGGATCGATGCCCGCATTCTCCAGATAATTTTAGGCACCATCCCTGGAGATATTTAAAAGATGGCTTGATATAGTGCTTAGAGACATGGTTTAGTGATATGGTTGTGTTTTGGGGTTTTTTTGGTTTTTTTTTGGGGGTTTTTTTTTTCCAGAGTTAGGTTCATAGTTGGACTAGATGATCTTAAAGGTCCTTTCCAACCTAGACAATTCTTCCAACCTAGACAATTCTATGATTCTATATATAATATATATACATTATAATTTATCTCTATGAGGAGAAATGCTGGATAATTGTTGCAGTTTTGATGTTATTGCTAAGAATGAAGATAAATCCAAATGATCTGGTAAGCACTGATGCATTGTATTCCCATATTGCCTACTTGGTGTTTCAAAGCAGCCCACGTTAGCAAAAATCTCCTGAGACACAGTGATGGAGGGAAAAACATCCCTTCTTCTGGGACATTGCTTCCACACTACTGGGAAAACTTTTCTAGTTGAAGTGGTATTTCAGATTATGCACATTTGATTGCCAAACTATAGCATTTCAGTTTCATTAGTATATAATCCATCTTCATATGCAAGAAGGGCATCTGTTAGGGTAAAACAAGAAATAGAGAGCTAGATAATACAACCCCCTCTATTTCATGCTTTAATCAATCTCTCAAAAAAACCAGAATCTAAAAATCATTGGCTGACCAGGTATCAGATTCTTTGGAGGACACAGTTATTGTAATGCCATTCTACAACAACTGAATCCAGTGCAGTTCAGTGACTCCAAATCCACAGATGACTAGGGATATGTGTTTCCAAAAAGCAGAGAGGAAGGGACACTTGTGTTTGAAAAAAAAACAAACAAACCAGTAAACACCACTCCCCTCCTCCAAAGCATCCACTTACTTTTGGTCCTCTTGATTCTGGAATCCTGGATTCACTTAACAGGCCAGAGCCACCTGATCCTTCCATGTCCTAATGGAAGACAAAAAAATGCTACAGAATTTAAGAATTTGTCTCCTTTTTTTATTCTTATCTTTTTTTTTCTTATCTTTTTTTTTTTTTTCAACCTGCTGTCTTCTGGAGTCCTGCAAAAAACACCCAGAAAGATACTGAACACAAATATTTGAGGTTTTTCTCATTAAGCTTTTTTTTTGACTGAGGCATGATGTTCTGGAGATAGGCTCCACTCAGATGCAATAAGGGCATGTTGATCTGCCTTACAGAAACTCTAATCTTTATGGTCTTGCAATCTCACACCATTTCTCCAGCACTTCAGGCTGAACAGTATCACAGTTTTAAGTATGTGCTATGTTTAAATACGCTGTAGCAGTATTTTTCTCTTTAGTGTGTACCTGCCACCTGGTACTGAAATACTATAATGACTAGTAAGGGTTACAGATAAGGCAGGGAGAATTTGAAGGCAATTTTTTAAGAGCAACAATCGTTATTCAAATATGAAGATCCTTCCTAATTATCACAGTTGAACGATGAACTCCTACCTAGAATACAGCTTACTGAAATGAAATTGAGCAGAAAGCAAATCTTCTATAAGAAAATTGTAGAATTAATTATGTTGGGAGGGATCTCAGGTAGGCCACCTAGACCAACTTCCTGTTGAAAGCAGCATCAACACTGAATTCAAATCAGGTTGCTCACAGATTTGTCTCCTCAGGTCTTTGAACCCTCCAGAGATGGAGGTTCTGCAGACTCTCCAAGCACCTGTTCCAACACTTGTCTGTGGTCAATTGAAAAATATTTTAGTTATATCAAGAGAACACCTCCCCAGCTTCAATTTATGATTGTTATGCTCATCACTCTGTGCCCCACTGTAAAGATCCTGGCTTTGTGTCTTCTCAAGAATGTCCTTTTAGGGATCAGAAGGCTCCTAAAATACTTGTGTCCTCTCTAGATTAAGCAAGCTCAGTTCCCTGAGTTTTTCCTCACAAGTCATGTGCTCCAGCCCACTGACCATTGTTGTGGCCCTCTGCTGACTTCTGAAAGATGTCTGCAGAATCTCCACCTCTCAGTGACAACAAGCCCTTTTATCAGTTTATCGTGTTTAGAGGACCCAAACTCCTCCTCAATTACTTAGCTTTCTGCTAGTTAGTGACTTGAAATGGCTAAGGTTACCCCAGGTCTGATGCACTCTGGAGATGGTGTAAGGGAAGGGTGGAAGACCAATTAAGTCAGCTTAAGCTGCTGTGGAGTGACAGCCTAATACCGAAGTTATGGTAAAACATCAGCTGCTCTGACTCCAGTGAAAAAAAAAAAAGAGATCTTGTTCTTTTGCTCTTTTCCACTGACTCCAAGAAGAAGAGAAGCTGAAGGAGTGTGCAGCTGGAATCAGATCCTTCCTTTGGGGGACCCGGGATGGGAGACACTGAGTCATCAACTTGGCTCAAGGCCTTTCATGCAACTTCACCTGAGAGTGAATATTATTCAGACTTTAATTTGGCTCTTCCATCAGCTATCATGGTCTCAAATATCAACAGAAAATCTGCTGACACTCTGTTTGGCCTGCTTAACCAAACACTTGCTACAAGCTGTGCTGCTTCCCTCCACTGTGCCAATGCATTTTTCCCTCTAAGAGCGTTCTGGATGCCGGCTTTCTATAACACACCAATCGCTTTTGACATCTGCATGTTTTTAATGGGTTTACCAGGTACCTTCTGCAGCTCAAACTGTTCTTTTGGCAAGCGTAAGTGCCAGCAAACCCCATGCCATTTGGTTTTTGCACATAGCTGGTCACAGATGCTAACAAGCGCTAACAGGCATGTTTTGCAGAAACAGCCTTACGGCAATAAACAGACTGCCAACCACAAGGTAGTGTTGCCCTAGCGGACTGGCAGACCACGGTTGCTGCCTTAACAGATGGCAGGGGTGGGCATCCAAAAGATCAGCTACAACTAGCAAGCCTGTTCGCAGTAGTATGCCTCTCAGGGAAAGGAAAATCATGCCAATTCTCTTTGGACTAGATGAAGTTGAAGATTAAGCCAGGCAAGATACCGGTGCTGCAGTTAGAGCTGGGATACTTTTGTGTTTGTGTCCATAAATGTGGGGGCTTCCAGTTTTCATTCTCTCCTGCTCATCTGCTAACTTTTCCCCTCTGAGACTTAGAGTTTGGTCCTAATGACCTACCTGCAGGAGAACTCTACGGCTCAATGAAGCAAAGTTGGCTTCCACTCAAATAGTGAGAAGAGCAGAGAACCTCTTAACACTGGATCCACAAGTGTCACAGAAGATGACTGTAAGCCAGAGAGGCCATCCTCCTAGGCTAAAACTCAGACCACACCTAGGATGAAGATGTGGCTTACCAAGAGTCCTCATTCTAAGACGAATATATAATTATTTAGGGGACACTCTGTACTAGCCTAAGTTAATGCAATGGAGTGTTTGTATTCTTAGACTTTACACTGTTCTTTCCTAAAAATTGCAGTGTTGGTTAAGAGCTTGTGAATTGCTGGAGAGATTTTTCATCCATTGAAATACACTGCCATCAGTGATATTATTAACCAGTAGTGTATATAATGCAGTATCAGTCAGTCAGACATCAGAAATCAGAACATGTTTCTAAACAAGCATTAGTGGTCAGCTCTGTACTTGGAGTCCTCAAAATGTCTTGAGTAAAGGAAAGAAAAATACAAAAGGGGGAGTGTAAATACTAGGAGAACCATGCGTGAGTAAACTATTATCTTTTAAACACTACAACTTTACTCCAGCACTTCTACTGGAGGAGTTTTGTCCTCCAGTAAGGAGTTTTGGTCAAACCTTGCTTACTTCTCTGATGAAACTGCCTCAGTTTCTATGTAAAATGTCCCAGGACATAAAAACCCCAAAACTCTGGAAAGACTTTCCTGAGCCAAACAGCTAAATTAGAAATGAAAAACGCGTGGAAGAAGAAAAAAAGGGTGGACTCGTATGTGAATATTGATGTAGGCAATTTGTCCACCTCTCTTCACAAAGATGTTAACGCAGCAGCTCTAGTTCTTGAACCTGAGCCTGAACCCTTTGCTTTTCCGTGTTGCGAAGCCACCTTCTGCTCCATCCAAATGAACAGTTTTCAAATGACATGTAAAACTCAGCTTGAGCCGGGCAGGTCCCATATTTTAAAGTGGTGAAGGTGTTATTTTCAGAAGTAGAAAGAGTAGCATCTGTATTTTAAAAAAATTAGAACAATTTTCTTCCTAGTAGAACAGACTATAAGGTCAGAAGTGTCCGACAACTGTCACTATATTTACAAGTTATGTAAGTAAGTGACATGCCTAAACTGAACTTGTGGCCTCAAAAATGACAGCATAGGAAAAGTCACAGCTTAAGGGGGACCCGCTGTTTGATTTTAATTAATACTGTCGTGTCTGTATGTATATTTAAATCATTGCTCTAAATTATTTACATAAAAAGGGCTAAAGAGCTTTTTTCTTGTAGTACAGTATTTGAGCACTTTATATTAATGATGATATAAGCATCAAAAGTAACACCTGAACACTGTTACTAGTGAATAGTTTCATGCAAAGTGCCCCAAAAAATCCATTACTTCCATGGCCTAAGTGTGGCCAATTATATGGCCAACCATAAAAGGAATTGTAGGCTACTCCTAGGTAAATTTCAGTCTCTGTTTGTCATCAATTCATCCTTAAATAGCTGTAATTACACTGTCCCTCCTCTGAAGGAAGTAGACCCATAGCTACAACAAACCCCATAATAGCAAAATACCTCAAATCCCAAACCGTAGCTTAATCCTGGGGGTCCAGGAGGTCCAGGGGGCCCAGGTGGTCCTGGTGGTCCAGGTTTCCCAGGAGGCCCAATGGCACCAGCTTGTCCTTTGGGGCCTATTGATCCAGTGACTCCAGTTTCACCCTAAAATAAAAAGTCAGTCTGTCAGTATACTGAACATGCCTAGTAGATGAAAATAAATAGAATTACAGAATCATAAGATGGTTTGGGTTAGAAGGGACCTTAAAGATCATCTAATTTTAACCCCCCTGCTATGGGTAGGGGCATCTTCCCATAGATCATGTTGCTTAAAGCCCCATCCAGCCTGGCCTTGAAACTTGCAGGGAGGGTCATCCCCTGATCATCTTCATGGCCCTCTTCTGGACCCACTCAAACATGTCCAAGTGTTTCTTATGATGGGGGCCCAGAGCTGGATGCAATACTCCAGGTGGGGTCTCACAGAGTGGAGCAGAGTGAAGAATCACCTCCCTTGAGGTGACACACTTCTTAGAGAAGTACTTTGGACAACTAAGAAGCCAAGATTGTCAACTTCATTTGGTTTCACAATAGTAATCTTTTAGACTTCTCAGCCCTTTTCAGGAACATTAGGGTGATACTGTTATTCTATAAAGACACTGTGGTGAGGTTTTTTGGGTTTTTTGAGGGTTTTTTTTTTTGTGGTTTTGGGTTTTTTTACCTTTGGACCAACAGAACCAGGAAGACCTTGATCACCCTGTAAAAGAAAGCCAATCCTAATTACATGCAGTAAGAGCATTAGACAGGCAACAAAATAA
The DNA here is from genome assembly GCA_004320125.1 of Scolopax mira. NCBI lineage: Eukaryota > Metazoa > Chordata > Aves > Charadriiformes > Scolopacidae > Scolopax > Scolopax mira. The sequence goes on from BJBW01003619.1 coordinate 107,660, forward strand.
TATTTATGATATTTTTGCTCTTTCAACTTCTCATTGGTCATGCACTCAAGGCCCCTCACCATCTTCAGGGGTCTCTGCTGTCCCATCTCTTGAAGCAAGATGGAAAAAAAATGGATGCAATAATTTGGGGAAGCTTAAAAAGAGTGGAAATTTTGCAATATGTAGGTTTTGGTTCCACAGTAACACAAGAAAATCTATCTGCTGGATGCCATGATCTCTTGCTTTCATTTACATGTCCCTACTCCTCTCCTTTTGCTGGCCACGGTGCTTCATATGGTCACGTGTGAAGCCAACCAGTGCAGCAAGTCAACAGAAAACCTTCCTGCCAGGTTAGAAAGCTGAAATGTCTCATCTAGAGGTGAGTGAAGCGTGGAATTGCCACGAATATGGGGGTGGGATATCGTCACTGTGGGCAGCACAGTGCAGTGTGGACAACTACGGGCTGCTGCAGAAGTGTATAAAACTTGATGTGTCACTGGTCCACGGAATCCAAACAACTCCAGTTGCCTTGGTATAAATATGCACCATAGAAGGTGCTTTCTGCAAGGAAAACGCTGTCAGTCTGTGCCAGTCTGGACTAGCTGGAGTTCTTTATTTGCCCCTACAAACACAACTGCACGAGTCCAGTCATGACTGGTTTTTTACTGGCAAATCACAACAGAATAGCTCATATTGCATTTTGAATATTGCACGCTGCAGAAAACGAGACTGTACCCAATAGGGGATTCTGGATTTCTGAATGTGCCTTTTGAGACGTGTTCTAAGAAGCTGGATTCAATTACAAAAGTATTGAAGCCAGCCAACACTGCGTTGCAGGGACAACCATTTATGATTTTTACAGCCTAGAACTGACAAAGATTTTCCACTGAAGTAGGAGCAAGGCAGATGTTTAACTTACCTTTTCTCCCTTCCGTCCTGGTGGGCCAACCACTCCATCAAGACCAGGAGGACCTTGAGGACCCTGTAGATGACAGTAAATCTAAAGCAGGTGCCACTTGAGAGCCCTCTTCCTACTACATACATTCATGTGAGTATTTTGGACCAACTGATGATACAGCATTATGAAAGACAAATAAGTAGCACCAGGTAGCACCTGACACCATTTAGTTCCAACATTTGTATTTCTTATCTTCTGAGAGTTTGGCTTTGTATCAAAACAGTATTTAAATACATTTTAATGGAAAACTATATCAAACAATTACACAAAAAACCCTATAAACCAATGTAATGTAAATATAATGTTAGCCTGCCAAATAATGGTGCTATCCAAGCAGGTTTTGACAACACTGCTACAAATGTGATGGGGCTGAAATCCACATACACTTCAGCCACCAACACTTTTGGCAATTTCAGTGCCACATGAGAGCTGGCTGAGAACACATTGGTATTGACAAAGTCAGAAAGTGGCCAAAGTTTTCTGTGTGATGCCTCACTTCTATTTTGCCAGTTTCCTGTGTTGTATCTGTGACGTAGCATGCATTTGAGTGAGCAGCCTCACTCAAATGAAAAACTGAGAAAAACTGAGAAAAACTGGCTGAGAAAAACCATTCAATCAGTAGAGGTATTGAAGTCCAGCCCACAGCAAATATACATGCAAGAAAGGGAACAGTTGCACTCCTATTTGCATGCCCTATGTTCTAAAAATTGGACTGCAGAAAGCCTTTAATTAAATTTAGAGGTTTGCATTCTGATCAAATTGATTTATTTATTTATACATTTTGAGGAAGGGTATAAATGATTGCAGCAGGAAATAGAAAACATTCTTTTTCTCTGGTGTTTTCAGAATGGTCACAAAGGCCTCATTTTCCCTGCTCTCTTTACTTTCCCCCCCTGTTATGTTCATAGTATATATGTGACAGAATAACTAATCAATTCTTTTTATTACTAAAAAGATCAGAAATGCTTTCAGTATGTTTCAAACATTTTCCTGTTGTATTTTGCCATGATTACATAGACAGAGGAGGATTAGAAAACAATAATTGTCCTAAATTTAAATGACTATTTCCCCTATAGTGCTTAGCAATTTTAAGTTTCATTGCTCTAAAATGGCTTAGTTCCTTTACAGCTTTTGAATAGTCTCACTTATGTAGGTAGCAAGCAACATTTGGAGATCTGTTATGCACTTCAGGGTGTCATGCATTTGTGAACTACTTTAAAAAAAGAACCATAGATAATACCCTTACACAGTGCCATGAAGCAATTTAACTCCAGGTAGCATTTAGAAAATACATATTTGATCAGATCAATATCACATCAGTATCAGATTGAATGTGGAGCAGTCAGAGAACAGCAGAAATACTGCTGTATTTCCAGGCAGCCTTTGCCCAAACATTTCCAAGAGAAGAGATGTTACATCACAAAGTTCTTGATTTAGCAAGGATTTAAGCCTGCACCCAACCCAATTGTCTAGTCTTCCAAAATTAAGATTCACAACCAAAGACCTTTAATTACACAACTATTTCAATGTGTTGTGTAACTGGATGAGGATTCCCATCCAAAAATTTCTGCTGTAAATAGATCTCACTTCATTTATCCAGAGTGTGCAAATATCTGCAAATCTCTGGAGAGCAGGGCTACAGTTTCTTAGGTCACCTCAAAGTGTGGGAATGCATGGGTCTGTACTGTTAATATCTGAAGTTTTCCTTCAGCAGACCGACTGCAGAGCTGTCATGGTCTGATTTTTCTTTCCGAAACCATACTTTGGCAATCTGGTTAAAATTTAACTTCTACTTCTTTAATGGATATGTTTCCCAGGAATTATCCTGAAAGTGGACAACGATGACCTCTGTTGCATCATGACTGGCCACAAGCAGCCTCTGAAACCCTAGATTGCACACCTGGGAACACGTTCATCTTTAAAACAAAAGATCAGTAAGTATTTTATTCATCTAAATATAAAGAACATCCTTTTTTATGGGAAAATATGCCTGGTCATAAAGCAGACTACTTCTGATAGCCAGCTTTAAGATACTAAGCACCTTCATTTTACCGAAAAATGATTATCAATGTAAAATATATGAGCACTGGGAAGCAATACTGGTCTGTATTAGAAGAACGAAGATCTCCAATTATTCTCTAAGGATATTGTGGTTCTGAAGATACTGTGGTTCTGGGAAATGCTGCCAAAAGAGGCATTTTCATGACAGGCCTCTGCAGGAATTTTCAGAACACATGATACTTTCCTATCTCCCAGACGATGTAGGGGGTTTTTTTAGGTTTAAGCCAGTCATTTATTGACTAGATATGACTACAAGTAGCTTAACTTCAAACAATTAAAATACAAAGTAAGGTAATCAATTAATTGAAAATACGAAAAGACTGGCCAGGCACTGCATTTATGTAATAAAGTTATGCCTTTTTCCTGGTTATTTTCTAGAAGGACTTCTGTTCATGATTAGGTAAGACAAAACTGCCTGGGTCCTTAGCACTTGCAGTTCTCTTAGTCTGAAGTATTCACAGCAATTAGTGGGAAATATTTATGGCACTTTAAAAAAAAAACAACACCTACTTCAACAAGTTTGCTATCACTCTCCAAAAATATTGTGGTCTTGAAATATTACGGGCGCTGGATAGCCTCCCCACAGTCAGGTGAGAATCTCAGCTTTTAACTGAAATAACAAGTTTCTAGCCTTTTTTGTTTATAAACAAACCAACCCAGACATGAAAACGTGTTTGTCAGAGATACTAGATTTCACAATCCAAACAGCAAATACTGAGGATTTGTTAACAAATAGGTAACACTTCAACTTTTAACAACCTTCTTTACAGTCAAACTGTATTTCAGATGTCCATGGGAATAAGTGTTTCTACGTGGCTGTAGAAAAAGAAGGAAGGCAATTCCTGGAAGAGGAAACTCAATTCTGCTAAAAATTCTCTGTGGATTATGTAAGTGATTTAGCAACTTCCTTGTCCGGAAAGCACCACAGGAAAAATAATCCTTAGTCTCATTCAGTGTTAGTAAAAGCATCCTTACTTTTTATTTATTCTGATACAGATTCACCAGCATCTTTCTGCCAAATATACATCCATCTGTGGCATAATGTGCTTTGGTTAACTAGACATTTATTTGTTTGGCCTTTTCTTTTGGTAAAAATATGCATAAAATCCAAACTCTTCAATTAAAAATAGTCTGCGATATTATTAAGAATTATACAGACTCTAAGCTGTAGAACTTAGTGTTGTAGAACAGAAACAACAGTAATGTTTGTGCACAAATAGGTACTCACCTCAGGGCCTGGTTCACCAGAAGCTCCATCTTCCCCTGGTGATCCGGGAGGTCCTACACCTGAATCAGGTGCTGGCTTTCCTGGAAGACCAGGAAGTCCTGGAGGGCCTGGTGGCCCAGGAAGACCCTGGACAAATCAGCAGCATTGTTAGAAATGGCCTTAGCCAGGTACATTTGTGTATACATGGAACAGGAAAAGTTCACTCAGACTGTCCATGTTCATAAAACTCTCAGCTTGGGTTACCATCTGCCTTCTGCTTCATCAAGAGTCAATTTCAGTTTCACAGATACACTCCTTGTGTAGGGTCACACTGACCTCCTCCATCCTTGCTTTCTAAATTGTGCCACCTCATGGCACACAACAGCAAGCAGGAAATTAAAAACCAAAAAATTCTGTGTCAGTATTCTGTAACCCAGTAAAGACCTTAGAGATATTCCAAGTATCAACCTAACGTTGAGAAATGTAACCAAAATGAAATCAAGGGATCACTGAACAGAGGGAAATGGTTAGTTTTTTCTCTATTTATTCAAAGTAGTTCCTCCATGGGAATGCTGGAGCACTGAGAATTTGTACTCATGGTCAAGACCTGACTGTCTCCTCCAAAGATCTATCCTGTGTGAATGTGAGAAGAGCTATTCATATTGAATAAAATGTATGAAATATGTTATTTTAGGAGAAATACTATGTTTGCAAATATTCTCTCTCATGTGCAAGCCCATCCTTGTTACTGATTGAAGTAGCAGGCAAATATGGACAGTTTGAAATTTTGGAGCATGGCACTGTAAGGCAAGAACACTTTAATTCTGACTTAGAGTTGTCTACAGGTTTCTGTTAGGAAGATGGTCATCTTGGATTTTCAGTAGAGTCCACATTGGCTTCTGTGGGGAGCCATTCCAAACACTTGCCTGTCTTGTTAACTACATAGGGCATCTAAAAAGACTGGTCTCCTAAACTAGGCAGAACAACTAACTTTAATTAACACAAGCCAGTTCCCTCCTCAGAAGCCTTGAGAATAAAGTACTCAGCACTTTGGAGGAAAGAAGAAACAGAAAAGAAGTCTTGAGGCAGAAACCAGTCTGAGAGAATGAAAAATATCAGTAGATGTGTTGCAAAAGAGAGGCCTCACAATGCTATAGCATTCTGGAATTCATAGGAGACAGGCAGCCAGGGAGTTCCTTCCTCAGAGAGCTGCAGTGTTATTGATGAAACAGATTCCAATTGAAGGGTGGAAATGCATCAGACTGTATCAAAGATTATTTCTCATTCCATCCAAATGGCCCTGCAAAAGCCTTCTCATTTATGAGTCTTCATCTTCAGCCACTTGATTTCTCATTTTCCTAACATTTGTCCTTAACTGTAATATATCACCTGATTCATTATATATCTGATGGTTGTACGGATGGAAAACCACATTATTTGCAAGTGCAATACATGTTTTACAGATTGCTACTTGGATTTTCTAGAGGAACATGACAAAAGTAGATCTGGCTGACTATCCAGAGATACCGTCTGCTAGCCAGACTTGATATGACAGTGTTACAATTATTCCCAAAGGCAAAGATACAGGGAAGTTCAAAAGATCATCAAAATGGATCAGCAGTGGAAGCTGCAGTAAAATATTTCATACAGACACACTTATTTTTTAGAACAGGTACTCCAAATTAAAAAAAAAGGAAAATAAAATATCATTCCCATCTCTATCCTCTTAACTGTCTTGTCAGAATCAGATTAAAAGAATTTCCTCATTTTAAAAAGTCCTTTTCCATTATTTCTTTGTTATTCTCTTTCTTTCTCACACTTCTTCTCCACTCATATTCATTTAGGCCTTTTTTAGATATTGAAATGAAACCTCCACTGTTCCCTACAAAGCATTTCTGACATGGTGAATTAAACATGTATACAAAATTTGCGTTGCAAAATTATACCACTGCCAATGAAAATGGACCTGCTACAATCTTTACTACACTAATGAGAAATAAACATCAATATATACTTACTCTTAAAATCTCAGTCTCTCCATTAATATCTCCAGAACCAGATTCTTCAGGTTCCAGTCTATCCTGGAATTAGGAGAATTCTGTTTTAAAATATTGCTTCCAAAGAGACAAACAAAAATATTGCTTGCCTGTTACTGAAAATAAAGCTATAGTCAATATCATTGCAGCAGACTGTCACTGGCAAAATAAATTATATGACAATTATATGACAGTCATGTTTCTGGTGTTTCGTTCCATTCATTTTGTAGACACTCAGCTCTATATGTACGGGCAGATGCTCTGTGAGTACAGTGATAACAATCCTGCAGGACAAAACATGCTACAGGATAGTGTCACTTAAACTTCAGTTTAAGTCACTTAAACTTTAAGTGAACTGAAGATGAAGCAACATCTCAGCCAAATTTTAACTTTGGAAAGATACCAGTCAACATTAACAATATCCTTAAAAGCATACCTAACAACTAGCCACTGTTTCCTAGAATGTGCCTTTTAGTTCAAAGGCCAAATTCTGAGATTCCTACAACTGGAGTCCAAAGAGGCATTTTATCAAGGGAAATTAATATACTAAATATTAATATTGTCATCTATAAGACAATTTAACAGATTCAAGCTTCTTCAACTTCAAAACATCCTCCTATATTACAGAATCTATAGTGCAAATTACAGTCACCGTACATACTGTCAAATAATTTTTTTAATTCTCTAAAGGAAAACAAGTATTTTTCATGAAAAAATTGCCAGGTTGTCTGCATAGTATACATAGCAAAGCAAAATCAAGTACAGTTATCCAGTTTTTTTAAATTATAGAACTTGCTATGAAAGTTTTATATAACTCATAATTTTAAAAATCAAAAGGAATAAACCAAGATATGCAACAAACAAACTTGGCAGTTGAGATACAACTTTTCTACATGTGGGATTTCCACCACATTTAAAATGAAATAATGTCAACTCATATAAAAGTAAATTAACTACGTAAAAAAAAAAAGTAAATTTACTACTAAAAGTAATTTAAGATTCCCAGTGCAAGTCCTTGAGGAGTTCCATAGCTGTGTGTGCTTTGTAAACCACAGCCCAAAGTACACAGAGAACTAGTACTTGGATCAGTTAAAATAGTACCAAAGCTAATGTTTCAGAAGCCCAGGAATCAGGGATGCATTCCCTGGCTGCACTGAGATTTCTTTCACTTCACTCCAGAATAAAAGGCCTTGAAACTTGGTATGACAGACAAGAAGAAATTAAAGGTGGTGCAGGACCTGGTGCTCGCTGCTGCATTGACAGATGTGGCCTTTGGGTGAGAAATGCTATTGGACTGGAGCTGCCTTGCTGGACTCCTGAAGTCAGTATCAGTGGAGGCTAAATCATAGAATCCTTGAATTGTTTAGTTTGGAAGGGACCTTTGAGACCATCTAGTCCAACCTAACTGATAAAAAAGCATCACTATCCATGTCTCTAAGCACTCTGTCAACCCACCTTTTAAACACCTCCAAGGATGGTGCCTTAACCCCTTCCCTGGGCAGCCCAATTCAAGGTTTAAGAACCCTTTCTGTGTAAAAATTTTTCCTAAGAACTAATAACCTAATAACTAAATAGTGCAGTCCTTCACAACACTGTTAGTCTATTTTTATGATACAGATTGGTGTAATTCTAGCAGATCTTAGATCAGAGGCCCATACAATCCATTTTGGTCACTGGATTACATTGCAAACTCTCTTGTTAAATTCTCAGTAGTAGTTTTGTTTAAGAGTCTACCACAGGACTCCTACTGGTGTCAGTGGTGGGCTGTGTCTACATGTAAAATCAGCTCCCCACACCATGAATTGAAAATTCAGGCCAGATTCCTTCTTCAGCTGCATACACATGTATCCTCATGGAAACAGTGGGAAAGGCCCAAGTAGAAGAGAAAAGAGATGAATCTGAAACATTGCTGGAGCATCGAGCACTCAAAATATGAACACTGTCACCACACTGGTATGTGTTGTAGTATTTAATGACAGCAAATGTAAGTGACTGTCAAACCACTTCTGTGTTCAGTAGCAGGAAAAAAATGAATAATTCAGGTTTATAATGTCTTTTGAGGAATTTTCTTCTCTTGATCTCCCATATATTACTGCTTTTGCACAGGAGAACACACACATGAACTGGCTTTTCAAAATGTGAGTAGTGGGTGTTTATATAGATTACAACACTTGCACACCTTAGCTACATATTTATTTGCATTTCTGCATGAGTGTCTTAGAAAACATGAATATCTCTGTGGCAGTCAGGCTACCTTCCCAGAGAAACCTCCTATTTAGTTCTGGATTCCTCTGTGGCAAGCCAAGCTCGTTGTCAGAGAACCCCAAATACTCACAAATCCTCTGGAAGGAGCAGATGGTCCCACAGGTCCCGGCAGTCCAGGGGGTCCTGGCAATCCCTCACCAGGATCACCCTAAAACAGGAATGAAGATGAATCAGCAAGGATTTTAATTATATAAAAGCAGGACAGGGTATTTCAGTACTAGCTGCAATCTGTGGATTTCTAGTCATAAGAAACAACAAAAGTGTCTGCTTAGATGCCATGAGCAGAGCTGAACTTTGTTCATTTCTAAGACAAGCTCCCAAGAAACATGAGCTTTCCATTGGCAGAGGAAGAAAGGAGTTTTCCCTTTCTAACTTCTGCAATGAATTTGCAAATGTACAAGCAGCATTAATAGCATTAGACAGTGTTTATTTCTTGTCAGAATAATGTTTTGCTCTAAATCTTACAATTTTAGGGTACATCATATGTGGCCCCCCAATAAATGAACAAGTAGAAAGTGTCATCACACCATGGCACTCAATAAATAAATGTCTTCATTTTATTGCTGCCATCTGTAATGCTTTTTCCAATCCCACCATGTCATGATTATTCTTCTATGTGCTGACCTTTATCTACTGCCAACACAATGAAAGGCCCTGTTCAGAACCGTGTCATTTTCTCTCATAATTACTACCATCTCTTCTTCTTTGGCTTTGTTACATCATCTCTGACATTTTGCTGAGGTTAGTTTGAAGTGCTTCTGCTAAAGATATTTATGACTTTTATTAAATTTTCTGCTCAACTCCAACATTTTTCACTCAAGAGTTGATGTTCTGCCTTGCCTCAACTTTTTAAATCTTAAATTGAAAGTCTTTTGTAATATATCTTTCCATTCATGTAATGTATCTTTCCAAAGCACCTATGTGCTTTTTTTTTCTGGAGAATTCACTAAGCCAGATTTAGCCTTTTTGCTTTAAACTCTTTTGGGAGAAGGTTGTGTCTCCTGAAATGGCACCATTAGGATCATAAATAACTGGCAGACCAAAATGTTGTGGTTGTTTAATATGCATGCTGTTTTCATCAAATGATTGGCACTCATTTAATTTAATTTTCTGAAGTTTTGTATACCTCTAAAATTGATCAATTTGTTGTTTTTTACCTGATCCACCTGACAGAGGGAATACCCTCAGAGGAGAAAATACAGTGCTCTCAGTGTCTCACATTTCTGGCCTTCGGCATTCAATAAGCACAATTCACCATTTCGAGGAGTTCCTCAATGTGCATTTTGGACATTCTTCCTGCATGAAGATCCTGGTTTCAGGACATGTTTAGAGGAGAAGAGAGAGTGATGCAACTGCTTATATCCCAGAGCTTCTCTCACCTTTGGGATTGAAAAGCTCAGCCTCTCCTCTACCAATGTAGATTAGATTCCTACCCATCTGTAGCTGCAAGGTGTGACCTCCTTCCCACTTTGGACCATGAGGAGAGACCCAGAACCAGACCAGTTGCACTGAGCTTTCTTAAAGGAGCACAAGTCCCAGAGACACAACTGACACTCAGCCAGCCTCTACTGATCTGTACTTTACCCTCTCACATGTCAATTTGTTATCTGGGCTTATGAGCATTTTAATTATCTTCTCTAAATTCACATATTCAGTCACGTAGCAGGAAACACTGAATTTTACCTGCCTTTTGGTCACTTGCTCTTTATGCTTTAGAATTCATTAGATAAATATATTAATGCCTTTTGTTCCCTGTGGCTTTGTGAAATGGTTCCTATAGTGATACTTCAGTCATATTCACAGAAATGTTTTTAATTAATTTGGGGCTATTTTCACTGTCTGCCAGCATGTTCGTTTACAGATACTCTTCAGTCATTTTAACATATCCTTTGCCTTTTTTCAGTGATTATTACATTAGCTCCTGTCTGTGTTTTGTGCTTGTTTTCATGCTATTTCCTTCACTCTGTGTATACTGCAAGGAAGACAAAAAAAATCCCCCAGCTCTCACATTTGGATCACAGTCATGTCTAGGAAGCCTAATTTGTCCATTTCCATCTCATGGCTGTACCTCTGCACTGAACAAGGACCACAGTGACAAAGTGACAGCCAGCTCCACTGATATCTAGCACCCTGATAATTCTCAGGTTTCCATTTTCAATGAGAAGAACCAGGAAAGGGCAGATGGATCCTGCTGCTCTTCCTCAAATTCCTCAAATTTAAATATTATTGTGCTGAAAAAGTGCTGGCTGCCTTCAGAGAGCATAACTGGTTTGAATTGTGTGTGTACAGGTCAG
>BJBW01003619.1:118533-149960 GCA_004320125.1 Scolopax mira
CCTGTTTGCTAACTTACATATCTTCACAATGCCTCTTTCAAGTATCCCTTGAAAATATTAGCCCAATTTTAAAAATGGAAAACAAAGCTTACAGTGTCTTGTCTAAAATAGCCATGTAAGCAATCTGGAACAGACTAGAGGAATCTTTTTCTTCCAGATATAGCCCTAGCTCACTATGACTAAGCTGCTTCTCCTGCTGCCAAAATGTTTTCTTTCTGATACCTATTCTCATCAATAAAATAAGGCTGGGGACAATCCTCTGGCCCTGAGGCCAGGTAGAACAGACTGGCTGTGTTCACAGTACTTAGATATTTGGCCCTGGGCCCTCTTTTCGCCCTATATGTTCAAAGCTAGTTTCTTGAGTATGGGGGTTTTGTGCAATTTTCATGGAATAACATGAGAACTACACCCCAACCCATCATCGTGGTGAGTATTTGAAAGTAAAAACCACCAGGGGAGCATGTAGAATGAACAAAGCCAAACTATTCACAGTTTCATCTTGCAGCATTCTGGGAACAGTGTATAACCAATGCTACCCCCAGACAACACTGAGGCATTATCTGAGAGAGGTCTTTTTGACACAGGCCAACACATTGTCAGGGACCACACTGGCAAGTGTGACCCATCAGCAAATTCAGTGAGTTTCTGGGCCTGTTTCATTTGGCAGTGTAGATGCAGCACTCGTCGATGGAGGTCAAAACAGTTACCTAACAACAGTTGCAGCCAAAGCAGCAGCAAAATAAAGCTCTTCTGCTAATTTGCAGTTTGCTTAGAAGTAGAAGAAATGCAAAAAGCCATCGTCTTGAAATCTTCTCCATTTTTAGTTACGATTTAATAATATGAATGAATATTTAATAAGTATAAATAAAAATAAGTAATAAGTATTTAATATTACTATTCTCAGTGGTGACTGTGTGATTTATTTTAGAAGAACTGATCTGGATGGGAAGTGCTGTAGAAAATCCATCTCTGTTGGAAAGTGATTGTGTTGGCTCCACATTTTGGCATGGCATGAAAATGTGATGGAGTTTATTCAGAAAGGAAGGAAAAATAATCTCATAATGCCATGAGGAAGAGTGTTGTGGTATTTACCTGACAGCTTATGGTATTGAATGCCATGTAAATCATAGCAGTGACATCCACTACAAACTCAGTTGATGGGGAGTTGCCATGCAGTCTCATGACCTAATACCTGTCCTGGAGACTGATTTCACCCCTGAAATGATTCTGGAACCTTTAAAATTGAATCTGTAGACATGAGCTTCAAATGGGTTATGATTGTGAATTTATGAAGCCTGAATTGCTTTGGTAAACAGATGAAACTAATTATTAATTTGGCACTCAGAGTAAATGGCTGAATGCCAATGTTGTGTACAACGTGCTTTAATGATAGATTAAGCCATTATAGCTCACTTTAGCTCAGAAGTGATACAAGTTGCTACCTCAGATGGTTTAGCTCTTATTTGAATTTTGTTCATTTCATAAGGGTAATATGATTATACTGCCTCTGTTAAATCACCATTAGTCAGTGGAGTAATTAAGTTGCATAGAGCAGTTATATAACAATTAAATTTTCTTTATTAAGTGTTAAATATATCCTCCTCAGCTCTCCTGTGGAAGCTCAACTTTTTCTACTGCTGAAGTTTATTCATATTCTTGAAAAATCCTTACACTTCTGTTATGGCTGCCCTTCATGCAGATTCACAGGTGAACAGCGGGATGTTTAATTTTTTTCTGTGATTCCCTATTATTATTATTATTATTATTTCCTCTCAGAGTGTTCTAAATTAACACATGTCCAAGTATAAATGGTATCCAATTGTTGGTTAACAGGACACATACCTTTTCGCCTTTTATGCCTGCTTTTCCTTTCAGTCCTGGCAACCCCTGAAGTCCATTTTTACCCTAAAAGGGAATAATTTTTTTAATTAGACATTATCTATTACGCAGGCTACAGGCTACACACTTAGCAGCAGAGGCTGGACAGAAGGGTGCTAGATTCTAGCTCCTAGTTTTGTGCCGTAGGGGGGAAATATGGGATTTGCACCTTTATGCAGGTGCACAAAATGTGCCTGGCACCACATCTGCTCTGCCTAAAACAGAATGGTAGTGAATCCTGTTTGGGGGACAGAGATGGAAACACTTGGCAGGCTGCATTTGGCTTTGACAGGATGCCAACTGGGCCACACGGCACTGATGACAAATATTTTGAAGATTATAATATTCCACTAGAACAAATAGTGACAGCTGTCAAAAAAATCCTCTTCAAATTTTCTCTCTCTTAGCTATTTACTTATCTAAGAGGTAAGAAAGTCTTCATTTATTCTAAAGCAGCTGAATATTCTTACAGCAGGTAAATTCCAGGCTAGAATTCTGCCTCTTTCCTAACAACTTTCAGACTCTGAGAAAAAGGACACTTGGAAGAAATTTACTTTTAGTTTCATACTATTCATCCAAGAATAGTGAGACATAGTTGTTACTCACTACTGCAAAGTGCTGCCCTGACTGCACCAAATCATACTATTGGTGTTAGTCTGTTCCCACTTTCTACTGAAATCCTTTCTGCCTTGACCCACCTGAATATATTTAGTTCCTACCAAGTTGGACGGTTCCTAAGGACATGCATCTGACAGGGAATTTCATTTCACTCCATTTTCTGCCCTAACTTCACCAGTCAAAATAATAGCAAATAGAATTTCTAGATATGTTCCTCTTATCTACATGTAACACACATATGCTTTTTCTAAGGAGGCTTGATCATTGGCTAGAAATAACTCCCACCAGCTTTAAAGTCACTGCTATTATAAAGTGGTGCTATTTATGAGTTCAGCTAGGACACTGGAAAAGAACTCAGAAGGCAAATAAATTCATTTTCCCTAATAGTATTTTGGGAATCTGGACAACTTCGATTATGAACTCTACTGCTCAAGTTTTAGGGCCGTACTATATTTAAAGATGGGTTATATAAACTCTTTATGGAGAAAAACGTACCCGTGAGACTTAAAGATTTTTTTCTCCTATTATTACTTTTCCTATACAGTAACTGGTATCAAATTTATAGAAAAAGTGGCAAATATATGGCCAATATAAATCTAGTGCATAATAATTTTATTGGTGAGTGAAGCCACATCAATCCAATAGTAAAGTTGCATAAGTATATGCAAGATTGGAACCCGGCTACACATGGACAGAAGAGCATCTATCAAAAATACAGGACAACGGTTCATTTCAACAAGATATAACGAAATGTCTATGACAGGAAATAGGGTTGTTTTGCAAGGAAATACAAAATTGCTTTTGAAGGATTTGAATTAAATGTAAAGAATTTTCTGTATTTTGGTTTAACAGAATTTTCTTTGAAAATGTTCTGCTTGAAAGTAGTCAGACTCCTGTTAATATGGCAAACGTAGACCTCGTCTAAACACACCCTAATGACACATAACCTGAGTTTAGATTAAAGTTTCAAACTCAGTCACATTCTTGGAATATTGCAACGTATGCAGGCAGCTGAATGTATGCAGGAGCTGAATAATGCATTCCACTAACGACTAGTGAATAATTATTTTTTTAATATCTTAAAACATAGCAATTTCATTCGAGGTTCACTTTCAGGGGGCAGGAACAGAGAGGAAGTTCCCAGCATGGCAGCCTACAAAAGGAGGAGCAGGTGTGGTAATGATGGCAGCCTCTGGAAGGAAAGGTCCTAGAGAGGAAGAAGATGCACAAAGCAGCAGCAACAGCAAATGAGTAAGGAAACAAAGAAAACAGTAAAGCATCAAGAGGGCAAACACACAACAGCAGCTGAGACACTCATGGCATCTGACAGCTAGGGATTTGCTGTTGTGTGCATTGCTGTGCAACACTTCACCCCGGAGGATGCATATGCAATCCAGCAGCACCTCGTGGTGAACCAACCTATGGATGGGAGTCATCTGGAGAAGGGAGGAAGGAACAATACAGGAAGGTGACAGCAAACATGGACAGAAGAGAGGGCAAAATAGGGGAAGGCAGAGAAAGGAAAAGCAGGAGCGATGAAGCAGAAGGTGCAGCTGAATTACTGCACAAGAGTTCAAGAGTTGAGGGGTGAGAGGTGCATCTGGAAAGCCAGTAACAGCTGAAGTTGGGAGCAGGCAACATGGCAGCATGTGTCTATGAAGGGTCAATCAAGCACTTTGTTTTGCCTTGGAAAAAGCCTGGGTCTCAGTATGTCCTGGTTTTTAACCTCTCTGCAAAAAAGCCCAACCTCACCAGAGCTGGACTATTGTACAGCTGCTTTATACTATGCCATGCCTCATATTTATTTTGCAACTGGGAAATCATAAATTTCTCTTAGAAACCTGGATCCTTCTCTCTTGACAACCTGAGGAAGTCAACTACAGCAGCAGAGCTGCCTTCTAAAGAGAGCATGCAGAGAAAGGATTTTGCTGCTTAAGCTTCAATGTAGTTGAGTCTCTGATAAAAAATGTTGGGTTTTTTTAATTCAGTTAACCAAAATATGCATAAAAGAGTACTTACAGGAAGCCCATTTTTACCAGGAAGACCCTAAAATAAAACATCTTCGTTAGAAGGTAAACAAAATATTGTAGCCAAGAAGCAACAAAAGAGAAAAGCAATTAACTATTGCTTGATCTGTCATGCGGTGCCAAAATAACAAACCAGGCCTGTTACAAATACTATGTCATGGTGTTTTGCACCTCTGGTTAATTGGATACAATATGTGCTGATGGTTCAGAAGGATATTAAATGGGACACATCCTGGGTACACAGAAGCCACTGAAGAAGGCACGTGTGTTCTGAAGTCCAGCAGCTTTGAACATGTTCAAACATGACAGCTAGGAAGGTGCTGCAGCACTGCAGAGGCTGCCCAAAGAGTTTGCAGCATTACTGCTCTAAGAACATGAGTATGCTGGCAAATCAGTTGTTTGCTTTGTGCTTTCTGATGATTGTCCCTCCCCAGGCCCTTGTACAGCCATTGACAGATGTGCAGAGCAGACATGACACTCCTGAGTTGATTTGGTGGGGCTAAACCCCAGCTTGTAGAAGTGTAACTGATGACAGTGTGTGAAGCAGTGGAGTTCCACCTTTATGCATATGTGATGAATGACAATTACCCCTTCTAAAATACAAAAGACAGAAAATACTCACAGGCTGACCATCTTGTCTAAGCTTCCCTGGAGGTCCAGGAGATCCTTGATCTTTTTTCTGCATATCTTCTACCTCTGGCTTTCCTGGAGCTCCTGTGGGCCCATCCTCTTCTTCTTGACCTTTCTGGCCCTGGATAATTAAAATGTGAAATATGAAAAATATGTTGCATTGTTTTTCCCATCTTTCTCTCTCTTGCTTTTCCTCCCCCTTCCCTCTCTCCAAGAACGCCTGCTCTGTTCAGTGCAGCCAGAAACCTGTTAAGCTCCTACACAAACAATATACTCCATTCAGCAAAGGCATTTCATACTAGAGCTCATTCACACAAGTACAAATAAATGGCTTACTGAGCTGGAAAACATGAGACCTGGTTACCTAGATGTAAATGAATATGGTCTTGTTTCATATCTGCACAAATCTGCACAGTCTAAATCAATAATGTAGGTTTGGAAAAGACCAGTTTCACAAACTCAGGCTGCCTGGGAGAAAAGTCAAAAAGAGATGTTTAGGAATGCTTTGGCCAAATCCCCTGAGATGTACAAGTCTAACAAAAGAGGATTACATATTCAGCTTGGTTAATAAGGGAAGTGACAGAAGATGAAATGAGGAAACTGATAGCAAAGAATAAAAATAGACAACAAGCAAGAGCAAAAAATTGCTAAGCATCAGTATTTGCTGAAGAGAGAGTAATAACAATAAAAAGAATAATTTAAATACAACAGGAACAGAATATGCTTTGACTTATACATATTTAAATTAAAATCCACTATACAGGACAGGACATTTAAGTCATTTTTGCATCATATTTTGAAATGTGCACTAGGATTTATCCACATTTTATAGCAGTAATGAAATATTTTGTGTTCCATCAGTAGCTAATCAAACTAGGAGAGATGTAATTATAGTAACTATCCAAGCCTTTACAACTTAGCAGGATTGCAACTTTCAGCAAAGGAGCCGCTAGCTGATTTTTGAAAGATCTTTCTGGGTTTTATCACTACAAAAGTTCCCAAAGACCAGAGATTTTTTTCATCTGGTCTCAGTAGAAACTTTGTTTCCCATCTGGAAAAGTGCTAGAAGAGAACTAAGCTGTGGGTAAGATCACAACTATAATGAGGTCTCCCAGGAACCTTTTCTCCAGGTTGAACAGTCCCAGCTCTCTCAGCCTGTCTTCAGGCTTCTGATCATCTTTGTGGCCCTCCTCCGGATTCACTCCAACAGATCCATGTCCTTCCTATGTAAGGGGCTTCAGAGCTGGACGCAGTTCTCCATGTGGAGTCTCACCAAAGCGCAGCAGAGGAACAAAATCACCTCCCACGACTTACTGGCCACACTTCTTTTGATGCAGCCCAGGTAGTGGGCTGGCTTTCTGGGCTGCCAGCACACATTGCTGGCTCACGTTTAGCTTCTTATCCACTAACACCCCCAAGTCCTTCTCCTCAGGGCTGCTCTCAATCCATTCTCTGCCCAGTCTGTATTTGTGCTTGGGAATTCCCCTGCCCAACTTGTGGAACCTTGCACTTGGCCTTTTTGAACTTCATGAATTTCGCATGGGCCCACCTCTCAAGCTTGCCCAGGTTCCTCTGGATGACATTCCTTCTTTCCAGAGTGTGAATCACATCATACACCTTTGTGTTTTTGACAAACTTGCTGAGGATGTGGTCAATCACACTATCACTGACAAAGATGTTAAGCAGTACTGGTCCCAGTACTGATCCCTGAGTCACTTGTCTCTGCTTTCTACTTGGACATCAAGCCATTGACTGCAACTCTTTGAGTGTGACCATCCAGGCAATTCCATATCCACTGAGAGCTCAGTCTGTCAAATCCATGTTTATCCAACTTAGAGACAAGGATGTCATGCAGGACAGTGTCAAATGCTTTGTACAAGCCCAGATAGATGATGTCAGTTGCTCTTCCCTTATCCACAAATACTGTAACTCCACCAAATTTGTCAGGCACTACTTGCCCTTAGTGAAGCTATGTTGATTGTCACCAACCACATCTGTCATTTCCACATGCCTTAGCATAGTTTCCAGGAGGAAACCATCACCTTGCTGGGTACAGAGGTGAGACTGACTGGCCTGTAGTTCTCCATGTTTTCGTTTTTTCCTTTTTTAAATACGGGGGTTATTTTCTCCTTTCCAGTCAGCAAGAACTTCACCAGACTGCCACAACTTCTCATATATGATGGATAGTGGCTTAGCAACTTCATCTGTCAGTTCCCTCAGGACCTGTGGATGTATTTCATCAGGTCCCATGGGCTTGTGCACCTTCAGATTCCCTAGATGATCTCAAACCTGGTCTGCTCCTATGACAGGCAGTTCTTCATTCTCCAAGTGCATTAAACACAGTATAACCAACTGGTCTACAGAGGTGATTATCCCACTGTATTCAGCATTGGTGCAACCTCACCTTGAACTATGAGTGCTATTCTGGGACCCACAATTTAAGAAGGGTGTGATGGTCCTTGAATGAGTCCAGAGGAGGTCAACAAAGCTGGTGAAAGGGATAGAAAGAATGTCTTGCGAGGAGTTTGTCTAGTTTGAAGAAAAGGAGACTGAGAGGTGATCTCATTGCTCTCATCAGCTTTCTGAGGAGGGGAAGTAGAGAGGGAGGTGCTGATCTCTTCTTCCTGGGACCCAGTGATAGGATGTGTGGGAATGGCTCACAGATGCACCAGGGAAGGTTAGGCTGGACATGAGGATGCATTTCTTTACCAAGAGGTTGGTGGAACCCTGGAACAGGTTTCTTAGAGACATGGTCGATGCCCCAAGCCTGTCAGTGGTCGACAGGCATTTGGACAGTGCCCTTAACAACATGCTTTAACTTGGTCAGCCCTGAATTGGTCAGTGGCACTAGATGATTGTTATGGGTCCCTTCCAACTGAAATAGTTCTGTTCTGTTCTATTCTATTCTATTCTATTCTATTCTATTCTAAAATAGAAGTGTGAACATAATGAATGATAAGTCATCATGGTTTTGTCGGACAAACAGGTCATAATTTTCTTTGTTATATTTGCTTGATGACAATAATACTGTTTATCCAACTTTAGCAAATTTTCATGAAGCATTTGTCTGAGTTCTATATAACACTTCCAAAAGAATGCTGTGCCTAGTCTGTGTAACACATATCAATTGGATTACAGATTTCATAACTTGTACAATGATAAACTTACAGGAGATAGGGCCACTTCTGCCATGTAGTGAAGTGTAGTCTAGTCACAAAGACCAGTTTTCAATGCAATTTTTTTATTATGACTTTCTAAAGATTGTTGATTAGCATACTGTATAGCCATCTTGGGTATCTATGTAGTGAAAAGGGTGTGGAAGTATGAATAAATTCAAGAAAAACCTTGAAAAGACGAGTAGCAAAACTACTTGTCACAATTGATTTAAGCTTTTTGTGTTACACTTCTTAAATCAAGACTGTGTTTTTATTTAAGAAAAATAGCTCAAAACTGAAAAAAAGAAGAGATTGTGAGAACAATAGTTCATCCTGACATTAAAATTGCTGCTTTTAAAAAATGTGAATGCAGGAATGAAAATGTTAGATGAATCATATTTGGAAGTGCTCCAACAAATAAGACTCTTGTATGTCAGCTCCAATGGATGATTCTTAACCTAATTTTTCACCATTTTTTGCAATTTACCACAATAAATGCAGAAACACTAGAAGACCTTGTACAGAACAACCTTAGACACTCGAACAAAACACACAATGTATAACTTTAGAATAAAAACTCTGTGTTTTTTTATAAGATATGTTTTCTGTCAAGAAGAAGCAGTTGTTACCGACTAGAGCTTCAAGCAATACAAAGAATGGACTTTTGGCATAAGAGCCACAAAGACAAGAGGAAGGAAAGGTCACTGTTTAATTTCTGGTTACAAAAATCCATGGTGGCTGTTGGGTCAGGAATGTTAATTAACTAAAAATGTAGTGCTAGCTGATTATTTTGAAATATATCAACAAGTAGGGCAAGTACTTGAGTAGCTGGAGCACTCCAACTCACAGGATTCCAAATGAGGGGCATACATAACTTTAATTTGCAGAATCACACAAAATTCAGGCTACACGTTACCTGACAAATTCAATAGACACAGTATCTTTCAAAGCCCAATACCTCACCAGAGAGGGTGACTTTGCTACACATGGCATAGTCACTCCCTTTGGAGTTTCTGGTGCCTGCAGTCATGTAGAATGGAGTACTCTCTATTTAGAAGTTAAAAAGGGACACCATTTTTCTTAGCAGTGTGTGAATCTCAAAGTAGAGACAGGCTATTTTGCATTTTCTCTCAATTTCCTTGTCTAGGAGCCAGGCCCACAGGAGTCTCCCCGAAAAGGAGATCTAATTTTATAAGGGATTTGCCAAAAAGTGATATTGAAAATGTAACTAGTCTGAATGCTATGCATATAATTTACAGTTATTCCTGGTCCTGGCAGAATGAATTGCCAATTAAATTACAGCCCATTCTTTGTCAGACTTTGTCAGACTTCCTTTCTTCAGTAGTGTAGCACCCACTTGATGGTGGCGTGCACACTTTCTAGAATCTCTTTTTTCATCAGAAGGGATCCTGAAAGGAATTACTGCTTGGACGCTTACAAGAAGACAGCCTGACCAGGACTTTTGGAAGGCATCTCTGACAGGTGAAAGATGTCCAGATATTGTCTCTTCTAGAATACTTCTAAAAAATGTGCTGGCAGCCTAGAGAAAAGCTAGGCATGGCTGTAAACAGACATATAACTTCACATAACTGCTCTGACACAGACATGAATAATACATGGATCCCAAACAACTTCACTGACTTGCCTCAACTTTCATCCTTTATAAGGCCATCTAGGGGGTGGAAAGGTTGTTTAGTCTTAATATTTTATTAGTCAAAGCATCTTTTTATTGTGAGTGACAGGAAGCTGCTGGCTACTTTTTAATTTTAAATAGATTTTTCATCTCTGGATGCCAACATATGCAGCTGTCAGGATGCAGCTGCTTACTTAATGAAAGAACTAGGAGTTGCAGACACCTTTCCTGTGCAATCCACGCAGTCATTCCCTTGCCAAGACATGGAATATTGGATCAGCCTCTTGGATGGTAATTCAAGATTCGGTTTATAAAGGGATAATTTGCATAAATTGTAAATTTTCAGATTATTCTGTGGGCAACCAAAGAAAGCCAGCAATACACATTTTAGACATGGATTCCTCCAGACTTTAGTGTGTTCTAGTGTTAGTCTCCTGTTTGGATCACCTAACAATGAATCACTGATAATGCAGTGCTTCTTTGCTTCTTTGCTATTTCTAACAGAACCACTTGGTGAGCACTCAAAGGGCATAATTTTAAATCTGTTTATATACCACACTTCTGAGAAGTAAGCAGGACTTTCACCTGCAAGGCAGTGGCTGTGAGTAAGACCAAGGTGCCTGCATTTAGGGAATAACAATTGTGGCTTTCATGGTGAGGGTTTGGGTTGGTTATTGTCTTTCTTTCTCACTTTCTCAAATGCAAAACGAAAAAAATACAAAGACTGAAAGAATAAATTCATTTTGTTAGTCAAAAGTCTCAAGCCCATCTCAGTGGTTATAGATCCAAACTTCTGCATAGTGTCACTGCTTTTCAGTCTTGTGTCATGAGAGAGCATGTAAGAATTTAAAAAGTAACTTCTGTTTTGGCGTGCTGCTAAGATGCAGTAGGTAAAGGTACCAATTCAGAAAAGCACCTAAAATTCATATCTTTTCCTGCTCTTGTGAGAAAACAGTAAGGCATATGATAAACCCCATGTACAGACCTCCTCTCTGCTTAGTCCTTGCAAAACAGTAGCACCAGAGCCATCTTCTTCTCTTAAGATTTTCTGTGTGATAGTGGTAGACTCGCTGTTGCCTTGTCCAGATTCCGTGACAGTTGAATCTAAATAAAATAATCACTTGTTAATGACAGACAGAACAAAATAAAACCTGCCCAGAGGTACTTATCAGAGCACAGATGCTGTGAGTTGTATGAAAAATTATTTAGATTAGGACCAAAATACATTCCAAAGATTAATATTACTCATTTCATAACTGAAAAATTTAAAAGAAAAAAAAGAGAAAAGAGGGAATAAAATTATAAAACAAATGTTTATTTTAAGGACAAAGACTGTATTGCATCATCTTTTTCCTCAAGCTCTAGTTTAATGCTTGCCTATTTTTCATCTATATAACATAAAAAATAAGAGGTATGTACAACAGTTGCTATCTGAAGTATGTATAAATTTAAATAGGAACATTCTCTTTGGCCTTATTGAGTAGTTATCTTCAGGCCTTTTGTTTTCTAGGACTGTACTGAAATTGTCTTACTAGTGGGGTAAGGAAGTGCATTATGCCCTGCTCTTATTACTTTGCTGCCTACACTTGATGCACTAGGCATATTCACACCCTTTGCAGGGAGCGTAAATAGGATGTAGTTGTTTATGCAGTGGTGATATTCAGTTTTACATGAACAGCTGTGCTTCACTACAGCAGAAGGTCATCAAATTAAATACTCATCTTAAATTCCATTTAAAGGAGCCACATGATTTTAAAGCCCATAGCTCTATTATTTGCAGAGGTATGTCTCAAGAAGTGCCGTGCTTCTCACTGTCCTGACACAGGATTTTTCTCCTTTCATTCCCTGTGCCTAACAATTGCACTTCACTGGTGTGTTGTAGACTATCACAGCAGCAGCTCCTCAGGTCAGCTTCCATATTTTATCCTTTTTGATACTGAGGTGACACTGAGGCTCTGGAGCGTGTCCAGAGAAGAGCAAGAAAGCTGGTGAGGGGTCTAGAGAACAAGTCTAATGAGGAGAGGCTGAGAGGATTGGGGTTGCTCAGCCTGGAGAATAGGAGACTGAGGGGAGACCTTCTCACTCTCTCCAACTCCCTGAAAGGAGGATGTAGGGAGGTGGGGGTCAGCCTCTTCTCCCTAACAAGTGATAGGACAAGAGGAAATGGCCTCAAGTTGTACCAGGGGAGATTTAGAATAGATATTAGGAAAAATTTCTTCACTGAAAGGGTTATAGAACATTGACTCAAGTTGCCCAGGGAAGTAGTGGAATCACCATCCCTGCAGGGATTTAAACGATGTACATACATAGTGCTTAGGGACATGGTTTAATGGTGGTTTTGGCAGTGCCAGGTTAATGGTTGGACTTGATGATCTTAAAGGTCCCTTCCAATCTAGACAATTTTATGATTCTGATTCTATGATACGGAGTGAAAAGTGAGAGATATGTTGAATGGTGGCTGTTGCTGCTACTACTTACCTTTGCTGCTATTAACAAATTGCAAGTCTAACAGACTTCAGTTTCAAAGACCACATGTTTGATGTGCCAATTCTTTTCTAACACACAGGATGTCCAAAACCATAGGATTTTCCATTCCTGGCAGCACCCAAAATATGACAGTGGCTTTTCATACACAGGGAAATGATGGACTGAGACTTAAAGAATATAAATGACCTCCCCTCCCAGAAAAAAAAAAAGAAAAAAGAAAAAAGAAAGGGAGCAGTGCCTTGTTCTTTAAGTTTAGCTGCTTCAGAGGTTTCTTCTGATCTGTGATTTCCAGAAAAATCATTTTCTTCCAAATAAGCTAGTATGGTGGGGGGGGCTTCCACTGGCTCAGCCAACGTATCTTCAGGCTAAAAAAAAAATAAAATCCCAAAGACCTGTTTAGAGAAAAGGTTTATCACATATTTTAAAGCATGAATCAGTAGATTACCTTTCTCAATGCATAGTAATCAGAACTACTTCATTTATGAAGCAAAGCAGAAATCCAGATCTTTCCCACATAATATCTTGTCAGCATCTATCCTTATGCTGTCCTTAGAAACATTAACTGTCATTGCTATAGAAACATAACTGTCATTGCTAAAAACTGAAAATTATTAATGGCCAATATATACATCCGCTTTCATTTACAAGCTTTTAATTTATTTCACCATCTATTTTATTTTCCTCTTTACAGTCCACATCTGATTTCTGCTTGTCAGCACATCACGCTAATTTAGTCTAGCTCTTGAGAAAAACTAGCACAATACCTTTGAACTCCATTTCCTCCAAACCAAGTGATGTACACTTGACAAACCCATAATGAGGGATCAAAACACAAGGATGATAAAGTTATGACTGCAGGTTTAAAAGCCTAGAGCTGGCTGGTACCCACCCTTCTCCATGCTGGCTGTGAATGGGCAAAAGGTGGGCATTTTGATATCAGCTGGAATCTAGAGTCTAGTCCCTACTGGAATGACAGACTTGAAGAAGTTCTGTCTCAGAGTAGCGAGACAACTACTTCATGCAAACCCACATTTGCAATTTAAACAAAATTTAAAAGCTATTACATTGCCGTGGTGACCTGGAGCAGACTTTAATGGGCCAAGCATCCTGGTCTTGCACCAGGTTATGAGATGCAAAATGGCATCGTAGGGCTTGCTGAAATAGTACCTGAGTTGTCAGCAAAAGGAAGAGAGGCAACATCATTGGAATTATTTTTATCCCACTGGTTTTGTATCCTTATAATTCAGGAAAAGCTTCAAGATACATCTTGAGAAATATGTTGAAAATTAGGCTTTAGGGCTCCATTTAAAGAGGAAAGGAAATTTTCCCCAGTGGACCAGATCCGAACTCCACTATAGATGACCCAAGTAATTTCATTTTATTTCAGTTTTATTTACTCCATTTGAGAAAGGAAGAAATGCATGTTTCCTCTGCTTTTCTTTCTCTTACAACTCGCGGAAACCCACTACTGCAACACACATGAAACAGCTTGAACACTCATGAAACAGTAACGAAAATTATTGTTCCCTACTTTTTCTTTCTGGCAACAACTTCCTGACATGCAGAGTAGTTCAGGCTGTTTTCTGAAGAATCCTATAGATAAGACATGCCATGGACAGTTTTTGGTTGAATAATTAATTAGCAGGGAATCCACCGAAAAATTCTGTATGAAGAGACACTACTTCTACAAATGTTAAACATGCCTTTTTTGTTGATTCATGGAGGCATTTAAAGCTGATTCACCATTAGATGGAATTACTCTGAAATAGTGCCAAGAATGCTACCCATTCCTACTGCGCAGTACTGAATTACTTAGCAGAAAAATACCAATTGGAATATACCCCATCAACATTGCTAAGTGTCTTTATTCAGAGATTGCATTTTCAAGTATGACCTTTGACTTGTTTCATTCCCGCAACTTACTCTGAAGAGCTGAGAGATTGTTCAGTGATTTCTCAGAGTAGAAGATAAATAAAAGCTTTCTCTGAACCATCTCTCAGTGACTGTACTGACTGTTACATTGTCATTTATCTGTCTCTCATTTCATATTTCTAAAAAATGAACTCATTAAAACTCCATGGGCAGTCACTCTGGAAGGCACACAAATCCCACGAGTCACTTGCATTTAGACATTTCTAATTTGGCAATAGCATTAAACATTTTGCTAAAAGAGACTACATATTTATTGAAATGCTGGTATGATCTTTTGAAGTCCCCAGGCATTTTAGAAGAAATATGTGTGTGATTCAAGGAAATACTTTCACATGAAGTTCTGGTGTTTTGAAGAAAATAGTAATTTACTGGCCTTTCAGGCTTATCATCAGTTGACTCAGAAGCCCATGTATCATCATCCATTCTGGCTCATACAAAGAGTTACTCTAGTAGGAACCAGTCTGCACACAGACACAATGAAGACTTTCTACACAGTCCAAGAAATTAACAATCTGTGACCAAAAAAGTGCCTCCAGGACAAAAAAGAGCTATGAAGAGGCTTCTGCCTTTCTTGTTTTCTAAGGATGATAATCTGCCATGTATACACATTTATTAACATTGTGGTGTAGCACTTCAACAAAAATTATTTCTGTACTTAAAGCCTGGTTCAGTTTCTCAGACAATCTTAAAAATGTTTTAACAAGAAAATTAAAATCACATCAAAACAGACAATAATTTCTGGAGAAATTAAAATAAAGTGAAAGTATTGGAGCTGAATGGAAAAATGTTTGCAGTGACATAATCATTGATGAGCAAGTGTGTCTTTGAGAGGTGCATTAGGGAATATACTTTGTCTCTTCATTTGTGACAACCACAACTTCATCATTACCAAATGATAAACTACATGATGTAATACTTTTTCTGTGGCATTTTTCCTTCTGAGCACTGATTCTACCTTAATTATTTTTCTGTGTTGGTTTTGGTTGGGATAATTTTCCTCATGGTAGCTAGTATGAGGAACTGTTTTGGATTTGTGCTAAAACCAATGTTGATAACATAGGGATGTTTTAGTTACCACTGAGCAGTGTTTAGACAGAGTCAAGGCCTGCTCTGCTTCCCACCCCATCCCACCAGTGAGTAGGCTTGGGGTGCACAAGGAGGCGAGAGGGGACACAGCTGGGACCCCAACTGACTGAAGGGATATACATCAAGGTCAGTATATAAACCTGGGGGAAAAATAAGGATAGAGGGGATAACTTTGGAGTTATGTCCGTTCTTCCCAGGTAGCCCTAATGTGTGATGGAGCCCTGTTTTCCTGGAGATGGCTGAACTCCTGCCTACTGATGGGAAGTAGTTCATAAATTCCTTATTTTTCTTTACTTTTGTGCAGGGCTTTTGCTTTACCTAATAACCTGTCTTTATCTCAACCCATGTGTTTTCTTACTTTTATCCTTCCATTCTCTCCCCCATCCCACTGGGGGAAAGTGAGCAAGTGGATGCAAGGTGTTTAGTTCCCAGCTGACATTTAAACCATGACATCTTGCAAAAGGAAGAATAAAATCCAAAAATTCCAATACTGTTATGTGCAATTTTGAACAGTGTACTAATTACAAAGATTATTAGACAGAAAAAGCAACATCTAAAAAGGAATTTATTGTCTTCAGGATAGACTAGAGAAGTTAGACATCCTTCCTGAATTAGCTGCAGTTGTATCCAAACGAGAAAAGTGAAAGCACAGTAAGATTTCATGGGTTAAATTTTGTGGTGTGAGGGAAAAAGGAGAGGAGTCATTGAGGTACCAGGTAATTTTGCTGCCATTCGGAGAACCCCAACCAGCTACAGAAATAAGCAGCCAAGAATCTCCTGAAGTTCAGCAAAGTAAAATGCAAGTCCTGCAATTAGGGAGGAATTACCCCACGCAACAGTGCTGGCTGGGGGCTTTGCAGGAAAGGATGCTGGTAAACAAGTGGAAGAAGAACCAGTAATGTGTCCTTGTGGCAAAGGTGGCCAGAAGCATCCTGGTCTGCGTTAAGAAAAGTATCACCAGCAGGGGAAGTGAGTTGATCTTTCTGTGTTAAGAAATATAGATGAGATCCTCATCTTGATTATCCTGTCCAGGTCTGGGTTCACCAGACATATTGGACCAAGTCTATCAAAGGACCATGTAGATCATTAAGGAACTAGGGCTTTTGACCTACAAGAGGAAGGTAAGAGAGCAAGGACTGCCCCATGAAGAGAAGGCTCAGAGCAATCTTACCAATGTGCACAAAATCCTGGTAAGAGGGAGTAAAGGTCTGAGCCAGACCTTTCTCAGTAGTAGCCAGTGAAGGGAAAAGAGACAATGGACACAAATTAAAATACAAGAATTTCCAGTTCTGCATCAGAAAAAAAACCCTACACTGGAACAGAGAAGCAGTGGAGTCTCCATTCTTGAAGAAACCCAAAACCCACTGGCGCTAAGTAACCTGCTCACTGAGCAACCTACTGTACTTGATTCTGTTTGAGAAGGGAGTTGGACAGGACACTCTTCAGAGATCCCTCTCAAACTCAGCTAGTCTGTGACTCTGAAAAACAAGGCAGACCAAAAAGAGTTGGATGAATTATATGTAAAAGGCGTAAAAATTAATAATAAATCTGTTTTCAAACACATCAAGAGCAGGAAGCCAGGTCAATTCACAAATTGTAAAAAGAGTGCTCAGAGAACTTTTAGCCAGAGCAGAAAAAAAAAAAGAAAGAAGTTTTTTTTGCATTCACGTTGACCATGGAAGAATTAAAATTCCTGTGAAAGAATATTCTTGGGAAACTCAGCAGAGGGTATGTCTAAAAGTGAAGTCTTTGTAAGTACAGGGTAGGAAACATGCTAAGTCAAAGGCAACAAATCATCACAACCAAACAGTGTTCATCCATGAGTTCTGAAGGATTCAGCAATGAAAGGTCTCAAGTATCTGCTGTATCAGGGAAATGTGAGCATGGTTTCTGTAAAGTAATTTCTCACAAACCTACTGGTTTTCTCTAAAGAATTCAACAAGAACTTGGATAAAAGAAGAATGCTTGATATAAGCTGCATGGAAAGCTTCATTGTGAGGAATGGACTGAAACATTCCAGTTCCACAAACTCCACAAACTCCACAAAACATGAGGGGGAACATGTTGTGATAGGAACCTCTAAAATCACAAATGTTATGGTGAGTATGGAACAACAGTTTACTCTGCCTTCCAGTAGAACAACCATCAAATGAGAACTGCAGCTAGCATGTTCAGAAGGGGAAGCAAAAGGTGAAAATCCTTCACAAAACATGCCATTAAATAAGTCAAGTAACTCAATCTTCAAGGAAGTTGACGATGGTAAAATTTAAAGGGTGAAAAATTCAACTGAGGTCCACTAAACACAAAGAGATACACTCCTGGCTTAAGCATTTCCTGATACAGAAACTGTTGCACAGTGAAAGAGTATTCCTGGTAAGTGTCATATTTATGTTCCTGATCTGTTATTATGCTCTTCCCAAAG
This sequence comes from Scolopax mira, assembly GCA_004320125.1. Lineage (NCBI taxonomy): Eukaryota > Metazoa > Chordata > Aves > Charadriiformes > Scolopacidae > Scolopax > Scolopax mira. Next base: position 136,402 of record BJBW01003619.1, read on the forward strand.
TACTGGTTGCAGATTGTTGCCAAATTTTTAATCTGTCACAGTGCAGTCATTCTTATGGGTGGGCTCATGTTGTTCTCACAGGTGCCTTTGGAAGTTGTCACATATGAAAAACTAGTGACAAAATGCAGACCTCGCTATCTAAAACAGTGATATTAAACCAGAAATGTAAAGCAAATAAATCAAATACATTTACCCTTATGGGAAGAACAGAAGGTGCAAGGACTTCTTGTGTCTCAGAAATACCTTCATGTTCTTGAGAGCTGCCATTGCCACTCATGTCCCCCGAAGCCTGTGGAAAACCCAATCATGACAGCAAATACATAAAAATCAGGGGAAAAAAAGGCATGATCTCCAAGGAACTGGCTACTTCAATGCAGAAAAACACTTTTTTAAAATATTTTTTTTTTCAGTTGGTGAAGCACCAGTGTCATTATGATGTAAACTTATTTCAGTACTTAGAGCATTTCATGAAAATGACCCTTCAGAAAAATAAAAGTCACAGTTAATTTTCTCAAAGGTGTTACAGACAAAAGAAAATGATGTTTTTTGAAAAATCACAGTTTTAGGAAGTATGTGGTCAAAAATAGAGATTCCCACATGAAGATAGTTTTAAGTATGATACTATGTTCACAAGAAGAAATAGTACATTTAGTCTTATGAAAAGTGCCTAATGGCAAATGACTTTGAAATCTGAGGATAGATAAAGAAGTGCTTATAAGAATACTCACATAAGGATCATCATCTTCACAATGATCTTCAGTAGCCCTTGGGTCAGATTTGATTGTCAGATGTTGAATTGAGCCCTACATGAAACAACAAAAACAATTTAAGGAAGGCATACTTTAAGTAGCATGTGTGAAGGGTATGCGTGTATGGAGGAGTGGGAATTAAACAAAGAACAAAAAAATCCAGACTTTATTCTGATTTTCTTGGAAAATGCATAAAATTTTATGATAATAAGCCCAGTTTAAAAATGCAAATATGTTCTTATGTTTTCCTTTTCCAAAATATAGAAAGAAAATGAATACAATCACAATTGTGTCCCAATGACAATACAATTGCTGCACTGTATTGGAAGGGCCCCAACTGAAGGATCTAGTCCTAGATTATGTCCTAGAGTCAGTAAAGCACTGTCTGTTTTTTTTCTAGTTAAGAAGTTCATTGCAGCTCCAAAAATGTCACGTGAAAACCCCTAAAAAAGGAGACAAAGGATGGGATGAAAATACCAGTAAGTGGTGAAGTGGGTCAGGGAGAAACCAGCTTAAAACTTTTCAAAGCACAAAAAAAGGAGATGGATTTTCTGATAACAAATGCTTCTTTTTTTCAGGGTTACAAATTATATTTCTCAGTCTGACGTGCTCAAGGAGCAGCAGCAATTTCATTTTAAACATTTAAGTCTGGTGTCTTAGATTACAAAGACTCAAAAGTGTTATAAGAAACACGTGGGAGACGTTTCCACTGTTCTGAGGTCTCACAGAGTTACGCACACATAGGACACAAAGATGGGTATTCAAATCAGTAGCCGTCTTAGTCTTAATTTCATGGGCTTTTCTTCAAAACTCAATAATGGGCAACTCAGATATTGAACCATGTCAGATGAACCTAACAGTTTGCTGAAAAATTATACATGAAAGGAGGCACAACCCGACCACTTAAGCAGTCTCTCTGAACTGATGCTTTGTTTTCACAGTATGAGTGTATCACATTTGGAGACCACATTTTTCTCCTCTTGCTCTAATCCATGGGCCTGGATGGTGAAGAAAGCGAAATGGAGAGCCCTAATGTTTTCAAGTATTGCTGCTAGCTAATTATTCCAACCAGGAAATTCATGGCCAAGTCTGCCATGGCAGGGATGGTAGGGTTGAGGCACTGTAGTCCCCTTGGGAGTCTTGTGCCTGCTGCTGCCTTCCCTGTCAAAGCTGGTTTGCAGAATCTGTTATCATCACTACTTCAGCTATATTTGCTTGTTGTCTGGTTTCTACTTTTCTTTACAAGCACCAGGGCTAGAATTTCCTTTTGTTTCCGTGAAATCTGATGATAGTTTTGTCCTTCTGCATCTGGCAACCAGAGCCTTAGACATATGAATTCCCAGAGCAAACCAGAGACTGACATTCATTCATCTGCTGTCAATTGTTTCTATTTTGGGCAATCAATGTAAACAGTTCTTATCATACAGAGCTTCAGGAGGAATCATCCAGTTAGTTTTTCGACTCATAAGCAATTGTGACATATGATGCATGAAGAAATAAAGGCACAAGACCTAGAGTACACGTCATAATTAACAGTACTGAAGCAATCACAATATTGGTTGAAATGTCTGCACTTGATACAGCATACAGAACAGCCTGTTTCAGTGGAAATGCCTTAGAGTGTAATGAACCACGCATTCCTGTCACCTTATTTACAGATTTATTGGTGATAATCTTAGCAACTGATCATCACATATGAGTTTTCCAGGTGGGATATCAAAGTGGTCTCATTTTCTTGAATGCTTCCCATTCCTACTTCCTAATCAGGCATCTCCAATACTCCAGTCATCCCACCTGTCTAAGAAAGGTAGTGCCAGCAGGAAGGTTTCCTACATATCCCTTTCCACCATTTGTGTGTTGTTAATCAAAATACTCCTATAATTCTAGGTGCTTAGACATAGTCAAATAAATTTTAAAAGTTCCTTATCCTTGCTACTTACCAGAGGGAGATCACAACACACCTGAATTTTTGAAAGAATTTTTTTTTTCTCTAAACCACTCGGTTTTGTGCTGCAGCTTTACTAATTTAGGGAAAGAGATATTAATCTCACAAAAGACTGCACAAGTTTTGAAGTACAAGGGAAGTACCAAAACAAGACAGAAAGAGTGTGACATTTCCCTTTCAGTTTGACAATAAGTCAATCTCAGGAATATTGGCAGCTTTCACATTTCCATTTGGAACGTCAAGGGCTAAGAATTCCAGTCAGGATGCAACAGGAAGGATTCCTGCACTCAGGCTAAGAAGGCTTGGGAGCCCTCTAGTAGTGGTTTTGGTCCATTCTATTTTTCTAAAGCACGTGATAAGCTTCAAGCTAAAGAAATGGATAGTCTCCCCTTCATAAAGAGGACATATAAAGTTATGTGATACATTTACTTCGAAATTCCTAGTATTCAAACTGAGCATTGAGCTTAATACGTGGCCCATTCATAAAATTCTGAGGCTCGAGAAGCATTTGCATTTTAAGCCAGAGTTTATCTATCTGCACTGCCTGAACCCTAGCCAGGCATGGAAAATACAAGCTATAGAATTTGTAACCCCATTTCGGAAACAATAATTGTTAGCAGACTTTCTAGGGTAGAGAGTACATGCATAAAACACTGAGGGATGTCAATTTATCAGTACTTACCGTGAACTTTTCCAGTCCTGTGGCTCCTGCATTACCAACAAATATCCCAGAGCCAGATTCAAATACCAAGGCTTGAGCTGACCTTTGAAACTGAACTCTTTGATACTCTTCACAGTCCATGAACAAAGCAACATCATTTCCCTGAACAGTCACTGTAAACCTATTCCACCTGTTAGTCATCACTGGCACTTTAAATGAAGCAGCCTCTCGGGAGACATGGGAACCAGGCTCTGTGTAGTACATAATGATTCTCTGGGTGCTGTCCTCAACTGGTGAAAGTCTCATTCCCAGGTAAATAGTTTTCTGGAAGGCATCTGTTATTGCAAATAGCACTCCTCCACGGTCACTGTTGGGTTTCACTGTAACTACGATGGCAAAATCTCTATAGAAAGGCATTGGTATTATAGCACTTGTCAATCGACCGATGTTAGCATCTGGACCAAAGCTGTAAGCTGGGAACCCTCCGTAGCCAGTGACAAAGTAGACAGAAGGAGGAAGAGGAACTCCTATTATCTCCGTGAGGTCAAGATGTCCTTTTGAGCCTCGTTCTGTAAAGTGTGTGAGAAAAAAAAATCCATGTTATTTATTCTTGAGGTGCACGGACCATTTAACATAAAAGATTTAAGAAAGACCTTAAAAACTGTAACACGTTGTTCTAATAACAATAATACACTTCTAATACTTTGGGCCCCAGTTTAGTTAGTGCTTAAACACATCTAGGTAAGTACATGTGCCATTCTTTGAATACTTGAGGTTACTCACATACTATGTGTGTAAACATTTGGCAAAACTGAGTGGTAAGAAGTAGTTCCTGCAACATGTATTTTACTTCAGCTCTCCATATGCTACAAAGGAAAGTGCTGAATGTGTAAGAAAAAAGAAATATTGATGTCAAGTCCTTTGTCCTTTGAGCAAAAGCAAACGATTAGCACTGTATGGTGAGATCAACCCGTGTCACACTACGGCAAAATAAACACACTGCTGTTCTCTTCCATGCTGTAAGAAGATGCTTGAGCTGGACGATCTCAACTGACTGCAAAGACTGAAGTTGCACATAAAATACTATCATATTTGGCCCCAGCCACTTAATTTTTAGCAGAAATAGTTGTAGCTGACATTTTAAGGCTTGTCACATTTATTTAATCCATCATGTTTGCAGCTAGAAATGCCTTTTAACACAATTATTCAGGTACATCAGCTGCTGGAAAATTTCTTCTTCTCTGTCGCCAAAGACTATTAACTTTGCAGTTAAGAAAAAATATTCAGAGTTAATCAAGTACTGCAAACAAAAAAAAAATAATAGGGAAATATTTTAACACAGTCCCAGATGGAAGAGTTGAATGAAATAGAAGATGTTAGTGTAATTGCTGCTCTGAGGAAAACCAGCGTTTGTTCTGCTTACCCAGTTTGGCATTTCCAGCTGCCATTGATACACTGTTGGAAAACAGGGATAAAATACTAAAGGCCGGAGCATTTTCTTCCAGAGGCCTAAGAAAACCTCAGAAGCTCTTTTTAGTGGTGCTGCACACCCAAAAATAAGGCTGCAGGCCTTAGGAGCTGCAGTACTCACTGACACACTAAATCAGGCCTGACATTCTTCTGTGCAGTTTCTTTTACATCATTATTACTCTGCCCTCTCCTGGACAAAAAGGTATGGAGTTCATGCACCTAAATACAATTAATTAAATACACATCTATATTGGCCTAAACAGGTTTCCTTTTTTGCCATCTTATCTTATTTAAGACACTTTATTTCATTACAATGCTCTCAAGTTAATCAACCAAAAAATTTTGTCTTCCAGGCAAGCCATTTTTTCTGTTTTTCTGATCTAGTGTTGTGGTTTTTTTATTGATATTTTAACTGCTTGTCTAGAAGATCTTCCACATATTTTTGTGTACATGGCTTTTTGTATATAAAACAAAGGCATTTTAATGGGTACTTTTACTCAATGAACTGTTTTTCTTTAATGACAAAGGTCTGTGTTTAAAACACATTTGAGCCACAGCAGTATAGAATATTAAATACAGCATATACATTAAATAGATCTCTCCTTAAATAGTTCTCCTGTCCCAGAAACAGTTGAGAAGCCAAAGTGGGAAATATTTAGCAGTTCAACTACTGTGTGTGGCAAAGCTGAGCTGTTAACAAGAAGGTCAGCAGATTGAAACCCCTCCATTATCTGCTGCATGATCCAGGGCAACCTCATCGCCTAGTCAAAAATCACCCAATTTTATAATAATGAACAACTGTGTACACACATGTGTAGGCATGTATGTGCCTGTAAAGAAAAGGAAAGAACTTACGGACCTGATACATCCCCAAAGGATTAGCACAAGGAAAAGGAATAATCTTTGAAGATAACTAAATGGCTCAAAAGGCCTTGTAGGGAGAGAGTGAAGCAGGCATGGAAGGAATATAGCAAGGGAGAGGAAAGTGGCAGGGGGCTGCTAGGTCAGAAGGAGAAACAGGACTCTGATTTCCATGTGCACTAATGTAAAAAGCAAAGGTAAATTAGTAAAGATGCCCATCATGGAAAAAAGATCTCCAGGCTTATAGGAATACTTCTCAGTAAAAAGACCTTCAACCAAACATACAGTCCCTCAGCCCCAACAACAGCTTGCCCTCTAAACATTCCAAAATATTTACCATTAATTTAGAAGCCTGCAAGGGCAATACAGCAGGGAACAAGCAGTCCAGGAGACTCCTGGAATGCATGAATAATAGCATCCCAGAAGAACCATGTTCATATGTTCTCCTGAGGTTCCCGAGAAGATGGAACAACGCAAACAGTAGCATTACAGCCCTGGACCCCTGAGTAACTCGCTCTAGATGACCCTGCTTTGAGCAGGAGGGGTTCAACGAGATGATCTCCAGAGGCTACTTTCAACCTCAAAAATTATTTCATTCTATGAGTCTAAGCATATTTATACCACCTTTCCACTCCTATGCACGGCTGAGGGAGGCACTATGCAGCCAGATCACTTGGCTCCTTTGCAGATGATCTCAACAAACAGTGACCAAAGAGAATGGTGACTTGCAGAGCACAGCCAGCTCGCTCACACAACAGAAACCATGAGATGCATTCCCATGTGCCCTCTGCTGAGAATTTTTCTGCTAGGTAGTGTCTGCATCCATGAAAACAGTATGTTCCTTACATGACAGGTGAAGGCACAGGGAGGCTGCTCCACAAACTCCTTTGCTTTGTTCCACAACCCAGCTTAATACTGATTCTGCAGTGTTTTCACCAGTTGTTTCACACTATAGGCACAGTATCAGGTCATTATTTACACTTATTAAGAATTCAGTGGGAAAAACACTTTTCCAGGATAAGGTTTTGTGTTATTTTCTCGCAGCTGTTAATTGTTAATCTATTTGCTAAATAGCATTTCGCATTTAAATTTCAAAAAGTGCATTTAATCTTGTTGTGCTACAATATATCATTTATCATAGGGAAAGAAATGTTTCTTAGTGGAAGTTACTTCTTAAAACGTGGGTGGCACATCATTACTGCATCCATCTCCCTAGTACTGCCTCAAATGTGTTCTGGCAGCACAGCAAAATATTTTCTTGATCTTTAAGCTCAAGAAGGAATCAGATCAATAACTTTTCTTGGACCTTAAACTTACAGTGCTTTCTTTAAACACTACCCCTTTTTTAAAAAAGCCAGATTTTCCTCAAAGACCTGTTACTGATTGATAAAGTCAGCGGAAATGTCTTCATCGGTTTCAATGGGTGCAAGTTTTGGTCCTGCAGTATTTATTCTCTTTAAAAATGTGTGGATCAGGAGTTAGTAGAATATAGAAACAGAACCCTAAAGCGGGGTACAGCTTTGGGATACCCCGATCTTCTTCTATATGCTAACATACTATAAAACTCCAAATGCCTGCCCATGCCTGGTACTAAGCAGCACTTATAGTCACGGCAGAGCATACAATTAACCTCTCTTATTGCAATGTAACACAATTCATGTTTCTTTGTGTCCCATGCTGTCACTCCAGAGCTCACAATAAAGAGCCTTACTTTGCTGGATGTTGAATCAAATTACTAGATCTGACCTGATCTGATCAGGTTATCTGTAGAAAATCATACCAAGTTCTCTGTGAACATGAGGTAGATGAGCAGTGCCCTCTTTCTCTGAAACACCTGGTTGTGGGAGGAATGGTTCAGCTGCAAAGGGATTCAGCACAGGGTGGTAGAACAAAACCTTAGACAGAAGTGTAGGTTTGAGCAACTTTAGAAATACAGAACCATTTCCCAACTACTTTCCTGTGACAAAATCGGCGCTGAAATGGATTTTGTGCAGTTTCTTGCACTCAGAACAATGTGAAACTGCTATTGCATCCAGCCTTGTTCAGGTAGGGCTGGTGTGTGTATTAAGCAGGCTTCACAGAATCACAGAATGATATGGGGTTGGAAGGGACCTCTGGAGATCATCTCATTCAACCCCTCTGCCAAAGCAGGTCCACCTACAGCAGGTTGCACAGGAACGTGTCCAGGTGAGTTGTGAATGTCTCCAAAGAAGGAGACTCCACCACCTCCCTGGGCAGCCTCTTCCAGGGCTTTGCCAGGGCTTCCAGACCACACTTGAAATAAAGAAGTTCCTCCTCATGTTTAGATGGAACTTCTTGTGTACAAGTTTATGCCTGTTTCCTATTGTCCTGTCCCTGGGCACCACTGAAAAAAGACTGGCCCCATCCTCCTGACACCCACCCTTTAAGTATTTATAGACATTGATCAGATGCCCCCTCAGCCTTCTCGTCTCCAGACTAAAAAGACTCAAGTCCCTCAGCCTCTCCTTGTAAAAGAGATGCTCCAGGCCCCTCATCATCTTAGTGGTCCTCTGCTGTACCCTCTCCAGCAGTTCCCTGACCTTCTTGAACTGGGGAGCCCCAAGACATCCAATAGTATCTGCCTGGGGCAAGGCTGGACACCGTCTTTCTGGAAAGAAATCTGCTTGTGGTGTAAAACTCTGATATGGGCAATATCGTTTCCAGCCAGAGGGACAAGTAGATTTAATGATTGCAGGAAAGCAGGAGCTTCTGCATTTCACCACTAGGCAGCAACACAGCGCTTCATAAATCAGACTGGAGCTTTGGTTTAGGAAAGGAGAATGTTGCTTATGAATCACCAGCGACAGCATCTGCTGTGTGTACTCCTTTCCTTCTAAACTAGCATGTGTTTTAATTTCCATTACGTGCATAACAAAGCAGATGTGAATTATCACTCTGCCCTTTTTCTTTCACCATGACCTTGGAAATCAGACAAAATACATTAAACTAAGTCTGCTATGTATTTTCATGGGGGAAGAGAAACTACATTACTGTTCTTGTTTTCTCTTTCCTTCTCTATTTTGAATTTTATGGGAGAAAAATTCTTGCAAGGCCATGACCAACACCCTCCTTGCCAAAATATGTATTTCTAAGATGAGGAGAACAGCTTTCTTTTGAAGTACTGGGAGAGACTTCTGACACTTTCCTACATTTAACATTTGTATATCCCAGCAGACAGTCTCTGCCCAAATGTGGAAAAATGGACACCTATTTAAAGACACTGACATAGTCTGGCACACTGACCTAGATATAAATTCTCATGCCATATAAAGAGATATAATGGGAAGCCAGGACAGAGAACAGTTAATCAGCAACTCCTACAGTTGCTGTTGCTGTCTTTGCTAGCTCCCATTTCCATTGCAAGGTTCCATCCTTGGACCAGGAGCATAAGAAGGCTATGAGCAGATGGGAACTGTGGGCTACTTAGAAACGTTCACCCAGAGATGTTCTTTCCCTCCTCACACCTACTTCACCGTATCTCTGAGCTCAATCAAATGATTGGAAATACCACCTACTCCCACGAGTAACTTTGCACACCTTTTCACTTTTCCTCTGACACCGTGAATGACCCAGGGCTCTCTCTCCTGTCAGAAAATCCTGTTCCAGACCATCACCTGCAGAGTCAGTGCTGCTGTAAGAAGACAGATGTCATGCTCCCTGCTCACACCACTTTCAGAGAATTAGAGAATCACAGAATGATACAGAGTTGGAAGGGACCTCTGGAGATCATCTAGTCCAACACTCTTGCCAAAGCAGGTCCACTCAGAGCAGGTTGCAAAGGAACTTGTCCAGGTGGGTTTGGAATGTCTCCAGAGAAGGAGACTCCACCACCTCCCTGGGAAGCCAATTCTAGGGCTCTGCCACCTTCAAAGTAAAGAAGTTCCTCCTCATGTAGACTTTGTTACTAAAGTTTTACTTTCAAGTGCTTTGGAGGACTTTTCTTGTCTTCTTGGGAGCATCTCTTTCATAAATATTCTCCAGTTTATGGACCTGACAGTTATTATTGCTTCTTATTGTTCTAAGTATATTCTCATATATTCTCTACGCTATTGCATTTAGTAGCTAACGGATCGACATTATAAAGGGCTGGGATTCAGAGAATTTGAAAAATGATTGTGAAGTAGATGATATGGGAACAGTAAAATCTAAAAATATACCTTGGACATTAATATTCTTACAGCTAAATGCCTTTATAGCATAAATGCACCAGTAAAAACATAGAAAAATAAATGCAGCCAACGTAATCCTAATTCTTCCATCTTCCTTTTCCCAAGAATTTCATGTCCCAAGAGCTACATTACACTACTTTTATATCTTACTGTAAATCACATATGTTTTTATTATGCTCATGTTTTTTCATTTCCCCAGTGAGTGCACGGAATGGATGAAACAAAATATCTGAAAAATGTCATTTCTGGTACAAAAAGTTCTAAGTTAAAATCCTGGCTAAAATCCTAAGTGAAAAACCTTCTTGTTTGAAACTGACTCATTAGTGTAAATTATCACGTCCCACACCACACTCTAAATGGCAGCCCGGGGCCAGACAAAGCTTTCACAGTCGGAAACAGCATTGACAAGCACAATTTGCAAAAGCACACCCTTCTGCTGTGGCAAATTCAGGCAGGGACCAGCAGGACCAGACCCACTGAAAGCTGTTTTAGATACACTTCCGTCAAAAAAGCTTGAACTACCTTGCTGATGACATCATATTTTTCCTCTATTTCTAAATGCTGACCAACCTCACCTGCCTTAGCTTTCACATCAAAGCTTAAAAGGCTAAGAAATCTGGGACAGAAATAAATGTGCTGTTCAAGGGCCACTTTTCACCTCAGGACAGACTTCTTGGAGTAATTGTCCCCTAACAACAGATCACAACTACAGAAGCAAAATCCGGCTTACAAATCCAGCTGGAGTTTTTGTCAATTTACTTTAATGTTCTCCTGACACTTTAGATTAAACTTGGAAAAAAATCTGTACAGGAGTCTCCCGGGTCTGTAGGAGGGGGACCATTCATTATAACCTGCTTTGTTTGGAAAAGGAACTGGATGAACCACTTTTACCTTTATTGCAGTGGAAGGAAAAGCCACCTGGGCATGAATAAGAAACTACTGTGAGCAGCGGAATCACCGAAGCCTTATTTTGACTAGATTTTTTGCCCTGTGATTGAATTCTGCTGTCGGGAAAGGGTAAGCACTCACTAAAGCTTTTCCAGCATTTAAAACAACTTATGCAAATTTGGAGGTTCTCCAAACAGAACCTCTCGTCGTGGAGACACGAAGAGCATTTCCCGCCCTTACTCTGTTCCTGTTCCATGAGGCTTTTAAGAACTTAATGGCTGTCAGGCCTTTGTGTCTTTGTCAAATTTGATGCTGAAAGCAGACTCTGAAATTGTTTCACAGGCACATGCTGCAATTATACATGCCTCGTTTCCTTCTGAAACCAGGCTGAACTCAATGCATCACTGTAATACACGCCTGCAGCTCTCCTCTTGAAGGCAAATACAGCAGGCCCTTTCTTCATCTCCGTGGAGTAACTCCTTTTACTACTTACAAACCACAGATTTCCCACTGTGGACCTCACACATGATCCTGGGTAACAGTAAACTAAGCAAATCCAATTTTAGCCACAGGGCTTCATAGGTAAAGCACCTATTAAGGGAACTGTTATCCTCATTAAGAAGAGAATAAGAGTTTTCTTTAGAAGAAAAATGAAATAAAAAATAAGCCTACTTGAACTGAAGTATAAGACATATTAATGGGTGCTGGATATAAATATTTCAGACTTTGCACCCTATTCATGTAGGAGTAAATCAGTGCAGTGACTTTCATTTCACCTGGCTTCAGATGCAAACAGCTATTATTAATAATTATATTATCCACGTTTTGGGGACTTTCTTCACAATATTACCAGTTCAGAATAACTCCTCAGGTACAGACCTGTACTGGTCTCACTGCTACCTCTGTCAGATAGCTCTAAAAAGGCAATTATACTTGTGAAAAGTTCCACAAACAAGATTTATCATTGTTTTTTATTTTAACCACACACTTCTAACTAATACCATACAACACTAATAAACTGATGATTTTTTTCCCCCAAAAGGCTCCAGAAAGCGACAGTGTTATGAGATGTATTATTTCATGCAGATGAAGACCAGAAGTCTTTTGTCATAGTGTAGCCACATTTGCAAGCATGCATCTCCCCCTCCCCAACTCTTATCTGCCTCCACTGTCTGACCCAAAATTCAGTCTCACTCAGTGGCTTGAGACACCTGGGAGAACTAAGACAAACCTCTTCTGTAATTCAAAACTACATTTTCCTTGTGCTATTTCCAAGGAACTATGACAGGATCAGTATGACAACATTAGAAATACCTCCAGAGATGGTGGCTCAACCACTTCCCTGGGTAATCTGCTCCGATACCAGGGGTTGAATGGGGTTCAACCAGCACTTCTGCCAGCAGCCCCAGTTCTGTTGGGTGGATCTCATCTGGTCCCATAGACCTGTGTGTGTCTACCTGGTATAGCAGATCACTAACCATTTCCAATTGGATTATCGGAACTTCATTCTCCTCCCATCCCTGTCTTCCAGATCAGAGAGCTGAGTACCCTGAGAAAGACTGAGGCAAAAAGGCATTAAGTACTTCAGCCTTTTCCTCAGCCTGTCACTATGTTCCCCTCTGCATACAATAAAGGATGGAAGTTCTGCTTAGCCCTCCCTTTGTTGCTCATATATTTACAGAAATGTTTTTAATTGTCTTTATCGGCAGCACCCAGATTAAATTCAAGTTAGGCTTTGGGCCTTTTGATTTTCTCCCTGCATAACCACACAACATCCTTGAAGTCAGTCAAGGCCAAAGACTGCCCTCTTGAAGTCCAAGGTGGCAGTTCTGCTCACTCCCCTCCTTACTTCTCTGAGAATCAAAAAATCTTACCATTTTTTGCTCGCAATGCCCAGGACGGCCTCCAACCATCACATCACAACAGGTCCAGCAGAGCACCTTCCCTAGTTGGCTCACTCAGCAGCTGTGTCTGGAAGGTATCTTCCACAGACCCCAGAAACCTTCTAGACTGGTTCCTCTCTGCTGTATCGTATTTCCAGCTGACATCTGGTGCGTCAAAGTCCCCCATGAGAACACGGGCTAGTGATTGTGAGACTTCTCCAAGTTGCTTATAGAATATTCCATCCATCTCCTCATCCTGGTTGGGTGGTCTATAACAGATTCTCACCATGATATCTGCCTTGTTGGTCTTCCCCCTGCTTATTCATAAATACTCAATCCTGTCATCACCACCCAATCAGATAACTCCTAATACATTTCCCAACTTGCTAACATTCAGTTTAACAGCTCTACTATCATGTTTAATAACTGAACTAATTCTTTTGACTCTGCAACTTCCTGCCCTCAGGAGCGTATTTCCACTCCTTCTATACAACCTGGATCAATAAATAGATTATGTCTAGAATAACTGAATTTTCCGTTTTCACATCTACACAGGATTTAAAACTGTATGACCAAAGTGGAAAAAACTGAACTTTTGGGTTGGGTTTTTTTTCACACAAAGAATATATTAGGTTTTACAAGTGTATGGAGAAAAGTAATTTCCTCCAGAGTATGTAGAGAATAGCATAAGTCTTATTTTTGATGAATATTAAATTTTCAGCTCACTCAAATGTAATTTGAACCAAGAGCTGAAAAAAAGACAAAAAGATAAAAGTAGCACATAGCAGTCGTTTTGAAGTCTTAATCATAGAACCATAGAACAGTTAGGGTTGGAAGGGACCTTAAAGATCATCCAGTTCCAACCCCCTGCCATGGGCAGGGACACCTCCCACCAGACCAGGTTCCTCCAAG
>BJBW01003619.1:149987-170622 GCA_004320125.1 Scolopax mira
TGGGCAACCTCTTCCAGTGTCTCACCACCCTCACAATAAGGAATTTCTTCCTGAGCTTTCACAAAACATAACTAAAACCCCAAACTGTGGATAAGTTCATGAAGATGTACAGGTGGCCAAAAGCCTGCCTGAGCCTGGAAGGAAGCAATATCCCCAGTGCTCTGGTTACAGAGGCCGTGAGGAGACCCTGGCGCCCACCCCACCTCCTCATGGCTTTCATGAAACTACGCTCAGGCCTACACCTCTAAGAGCTTTCCCCAGCTGCGTTCGGGTGACTTCTTGCAGGGAAGGGAAGGCTGGGAGGCCTGCCTACCCCCTCCATCATCCTGCAGAGGAATGGGGAACATTGGAAGGGTGCGGGGCGGAGGAGCCATACACTGAGGAGACGATGCTCCTCCGCCAGAGTGCCATGGTTGCAGCCTGCGTGGCCCGCGGGCCTGCCTTGGGCCTAGGCCACCCTCAGGCGCCTGTCCCGGCCCAGGCCGCCTCATGACCAGGCCGGTCATGGCCCCTTACCCACACGGCCCCTTTAAGCCTTTCCCAGATGAGTCTATCCCAAACTTGAAGAAAATAGCAGATTTGCTTCTGTATCCAGTATTTATAAATCCATTAAAGTGTGTTGGCGTGTTGGCTTTCATCTTTTCAAGAGTTAGTTGACAAAAAATAGTGGTTTTGGCTAAATTTCAAAGGTTACTGTCTCGAGGCTGTTACTGTTGTGACGAAAAGAAGAAAAAGTAATGCCCTGAGAATTTGTTGCATTTTAGTTAATGCTCATTTGAATTGAATATTCAGAAAGTCAAAAAAGAAAGAATAAAAACCAACAAACCACAAGGTTGTTGGTATATTTTGGCTTTGATTGTAGGTTTTGCTACGAATTTTCACTGTCTGAACCCTCATTTGTATTGTAAGACGTTGGTTTCACTGCTCTCTCCGGTGATAAACACAGATGTGTGTTAGTAATAGCACAAGTATGTTGCATAAAGATTTAATTATGTCTGAAGTAAAGCATGCACTTTGATGTATCAGGACTTCAACAGAAGTCTTCTTGTAGTGGAAATTGCAGCATCTTGCAGGCTAAAGGCTAACCTTTACAAGTTCTGACCAGTGAGTTCTCCAGATCCTTTCAGTCGTCTGCTCTCCCTTCCTTATTCTTCCACCGTAAACTGGGATCACTGGGATAACTTAATCTTTCTTTCTGTTCTGACTTTCTATATCAGCTTCTTGCCAAAAGCACTGGACAAAGATATGTCATGAATTGTGCTGAACTCAAACTTGAGAAGGCATTTTTCAAACCTTAAGCTTCTTTAAAAATTTTACAGGTAGTTCTTGCAGACCTATTCCCTGAGAAGATACCTCAAGTTAGTCTTGTTCTGTGGCATATGCTGTCAAACTACTGCCAGACCTGTCAACAGGAATGAGCTTGTATAAGAAGACCAACAGGTATCAGTCTTCAGTTTCTTCTGAATATCTTGTCACTCTTGTCAACAAAAATGTGACACTAATCTTCCAAACCTCTACCCCTCTCTCTCTCTCACCTATCTCCTACTTGCGTTTGCACAGCGATCAAGAAAATGTAAAGAATATTAAGGTTATACAAGACTTGCTCCAGCACCTTTGTGCTTTTTCGTAGTGAGGGGCCCAAAACTGGACACAGCACTTGAGGTGGGGCCTCACCAGTACCCAGTACAGGGGGATGATCAGCTCCGAAGTCCTACTCACTACTCTGTTCCTGAAACAGGCCAGGATGCTGGTGGCCTTCTTGGCCACCTATCTTGATATCCTGATAAATCCATTTATTAGAAATTTCACTGTCAAATCACAACTCATTCCTTGGAAAAGTACATCAAACCCAGTATGTAAAAGAACAGGTACCAGAAAGTGTGATTAATAAGAGAGAAACAAGTGGAAAAATCCAAAGATGGAAAAATCCCAAACATGGATTGCTTAGAAAACAGTGTAAGTGCAGCTCCCTGCCGCACAGTTTGATGGTGGGTAGCTTCACCGATTTTTCACTGGCATCCAGGCAGGTCATAAAAGTCCTGTTGGCAAAATACTCAATATGTTCAGGTTGTCACCTGAAAGCCGAATGTTAGGACTTCTGGTGGCACTCGGTGAACTTTCATCTTTCTTTTACATGCTGCAAAATGCAGCAGTAATAAAGAATGTGCAAGTAACAGCAGAACCATGTTGTGATGTGTTAAACCTGAAAGGCTTCTGAAAATTGAGGAGGAAAGGTTGTTTTTAAATTGTTTTCTTCGTTCTCAAAAGCTCTGTAGCTGTTAGAAAAACAAAGTAGTGTAACTAATTTTCAGAAGGAGTGAATTATGGTAGTTCTGTTGCTTTCAGTACAGCTGTGAAATTTTTATATATTACAGCAGCTAACCCCAATACCCAAACCGAGACTCTGCAGATGTAGAAACATCTGGTTGACAGTAAAACCAATCAGTTATTACATTACCCTCTTGTTTAATCATCACCCTTTTGTTTAAATGCAAATATGTTCCACAGAAACATAATTTACATTTTTACATCATCATTGCAGCTGAAAGTGGAAGGTATAGCCAGAACATTGAGATTTACAACACAGAGATCAAAACTATCAATTTCCCCACAACCTCCTCAAGAACTTTTCCATAAAGATTAACTTCCTTGTGATCCAGGTCAGTTCCCAGCGGTCTATCTGGCAACTGCATCGCTTGCTTTGGAATAACCCCAAGGAACTAGCTGATACAGCCTGTGGGGTCCTATGTAGAGGGGCTTTGTGTTGTTTTAAAGTAAGGAAAATAATCGCAAAATTATTTTGGCTTATAGAATGCAACTGCAGGGCTTCAGACTCAACGGGGCAAGACATTTTATCTTGGATCTGACGGGATGTCTCTTTTTGCAACTGAAATTTTGTGGTTCTGTTACATGACCGCGGAGCCAAAGTTACATAGATGTGAATGCGTTTGGCTATGCTCTCGTATCTGGTATGTGAACATCTGCAGTGACCTGAAGTGACCCAGCAAGTTCAGATAAGCAAGAAAATAAAGACGGGGGTTGTTTTTTTTTAAAAAAAAAAACCCCAAAACCAGTGAGTAGATATCTAGAGTTGTAGCCCAATAGAGGGGTGTGTGCCCATCGGAAAGGGAACCACTGGAAAGATACACATTCTGGGTCGGAGGAAAAACAGTGTTCAAAAGAAATGCCAGAAATACTGACACTATCTTTATACTTCTGTCTTGCTTTGTAACTCTTAGTGGTTAATAATAACCACTATTAATTACTAAAAATAATAGCTGCTTAGTAATGCAATTCATGGCAGCAGTCTCTAAGTAAAAAACAATCTGAAGCAGTGTTGTATTTGAATGGCAACATAATGTATGTAGTTAAAAAAGGTGGGTGTTTTCATCATTGTCCTTCCTTTTGTGCCTTTTCCTTGCCTTCATAAGCACTTTTTGAGATGGTGGTACCTTGGTCCACTGGTCATGGTGGCAAAGACTTCCTTGTAAGCAAAGGAAGAATGAGTTATGAGGAACCAGACAGAGCTTCTTTATATATATATATACATATTTATATATATACACACACACTATGTGTTTTCCACAGGAAATGTGGCTAGAGAAAAGAGAGCTCAAGTCCTTTGAAGCCTCAAATTTGTGTATCTTTTAGAGGCAACTTTCTCAAAGGAGCGTCAAGGACCTGACACACATGACCTTCTAATTATATTCTTATTAACGTATATAAATACAGGAAGGGAGGGTGCAAAGAGGATGGATCTAGGCTTTTTGCAGTGGTGCCCAGTGACCAGAAAAGAGGCAACGAGCACAATCTGAAACACAGGAAACTCTCTGAGCATGTGGAAACACTTTTTCACTGTGAAGGTCACTGAGCATGGCAGAAGTTACTCAGGGATTTTGTGGAGCCTCCATCCTTGGAGATATTCAAAAGCTGTCTGGACATGATCCTAGGCAACAGGCTGTAGGTAGCCCTAGTTGGGCAGAGGAGTTGGATGACCTCCAGAGGTCCCTTCCAACCTAGACCATTCTGTGATATGGTGATTGTGTGGTTCTGTGACCAAGAGACAAGATTACAACAGATGGTCAAGCCTAACTCTACAGTTCCTGCACCCTTTGCCTCCCTCCACAACTGATTCTAAGAGTACAACAATTGTAGGAGAGTTGTGCAAGTGTCTTGAGAAACAGAGGGAACAGAAAGCAACCAAGCACAATGTTTTGCAGGAGAAGGGGTTAAATTCTTGAAAGACAGATAAACTGAAAAGGGATCCAGATAGGCCACACAGCAATATATATTAAAAACTATCTATATCGGTATCAATTAATAGATTCTAAAATATTTATTTTCCCCATTTTTTCTTATCCTTTCATTTCAAAATATTTTTCACAGTGAAGAGAGCCACTGATAGACTTCCCATTGGGGAGTCCCATTTTATTTTCAACAAAACATACCACTGAGGGGAAATAAATAGTCTAAAAATCCGAGGACTGAATAACTCCTGCTGTGCAAACTGCCCGACTGCTCAGGTGGTTACCCACAATAGGGAGGTGATGCACCAAAAGCCTACAGGCATGTACTCTGCCCTCAGACAGTGCTGCCGAGATACGTTTGTATTATGCCCAATTTGATTTTTTAAAAATTTAACTTACCCACTTGTGACTCTATAATGACAAAAATGTACTTGCTGGGACTACATGATCCAAAATGCACAAGCATAATAAATTCATTCGAATTATGCAACCACTCTGGAATCCCCGTAAACATTAAAACAGTATGTGGTAACAGATTTTTTTTTTTTTTTTTTCCTGAACAAGAGCTGCTCAGTCTAGTTTTGAAGCAGTTGGTGCAGTGTTTGCTAACAGCAGGACCTTATGCTGCTTTGCCTATGTGGCAGTTACGGATATTTTAAACCAAAGATGGGATATTTATTGCTCGTTTCTTTCCATTAAGACAAGTCTGAAATAAGCATTTGTATCTGCACTTAGTCCAGCAGTGGGACAGAATGAAAATACAAGGCTAATTCTCTGGGATGATGATTTGCTGCACCCAAATACAACAAGCAGCACGGAGACGTGAAGAACTTCAATGAGGAAAATGGTTGGGGTTTTACTCTCTTGGAGAAAAACAAATAGCAGACACATGGCAGAGCAATAATGTGCTGAAAAGTGAGAAAAAGAACCAACAAAAAAGCACATGCCCTCTACAGACAACTGGAAAAATAACACATTTCCCTTTGGAAATGAAAATTTATTTTACTGATGGGCCATTAACTGCTAACAGGACCGTAACATTTACTTACCATAGCCACTAATGAAATTAACTAACTGCCATTTTTTGAGTGAAAAGGAGACTTCATATAGGGCAGAGAAAGTTAGTTCAACAGGAACTGCAAATACCTGGTGAACTCTGATTATTTTCGTGAACCCGTTTTCTGGTGGTTGTTTTTTAGAACAGTGTTGTTTTTTTAATTAGGCTTTTTTAATTCATGAAAGCAACGCAACAAAATTGTTATGTCACAGAAGTAATGCTTTGACAAGATGCATTAATGCACATTATCTCAGTGAAAAATAAAACATGAAGCCGTGCCTAATGTCTTTGGATTATAATCCCAGGGTAGTTAAATAATAAAATAAACTTAGATTTCAGATTTCTGGGATTTTATAAAAATATCATTGCCACCTACTGTTAAGGCAGCATTTTTTACTGTAGCTTTTTATATAGTGCCTTTACAATCTGACAGGAGGTTTTTTTTTTTCTCCTCACCGGTAAAACCAATAAGGTAGATTTGAACCTCAAGCATTAAGTAGAAATTTGTGTATTCCTGGACTGCCCCACTGTAGTATTTTGATCTGGATCAGACACAGGCACATGGCAAAAATTTCATCTGAACCAGTGAACCATCCTGCCTGCCTGATACCAAACAAACACTTTTTCATGGCTGGATAATGCACAGATGAGCTATGAATGACTATGGGACCGCAGTTTTTTGTGGTTCCTAATTACTGAAGCAGAATACATTTCTGTAGCTTATTCCTCAAATATTTTAAAAATATATTTTCAAAAATCTTCACTGTTATTCAACACATCTTAAAATACTGTCTCAGAACTTTTTCTGATGATTTCTCAGGCATGTTTTAAGGGAATACTTTTATGATTGGACAGCTCTTATTCGACTTCAAAAGATATTGATCAGATTATTCTCCTTTCTCATAATACAAAAACATTCTTGCATCCATCTAAACCTAGATATGCTAATGGCTATTCAATGAAACAACTAATAGATTGAATTTTGACAATTTTTAAGCCAGTTCTGGCTTAAATCCAGTCATTTTAGATCATCTATAAATGTCTCCCTCCTATGTTACAAGCAATTTGAAGAGGAGAAAATTACCTACTACAAGCTCCATATACACATTCTCCAGGCTCTGTCTTCTATTATACATTAAGGTGTATCAGTGAAGACTTCCTAGTCTATAAATATTTTAGACATTTTTTCTATGACGGAAAATAAATACAGTAATAAAAAGATGGTTTCTGGGCATGCTGAAAAAGAGAAGTGGAATATACTATTTGGGAGGTATAAACAGCAATTGCCTCTTTTATTAGTCACTCTGCATGACTTGTAATTATTCATTTCTGTATAAATAACTGTGTGATATATCTTTGTGACTTTTTGTGGTGGATGTAGAAATTATTCCCATATTTCTGACTTTTATATCAGTGTTTTCTGTGTAGGGGCAGTGTGTAGGGCTAAGAAAAAAGGTAATGGCAAACACATGTATTTGTTTACCTTTATTTCCAAACTGTATTTTGACATTGCTTCCCATTCTCTTTCTTTGATATCATAATTATCTTTAACTCACAGAGACCTACTTCTACATGGAATTATAAATCGTTCAGTTCATTTGGAGGACTGGGTCCTGACTGCTGAAATTATTCTACTTGGCTGACAGACCTTTCAGTTGTTTGTTCTTTCAATTTCTTTTCTGTTGAAAACTGTGAAATCTAATCAAGCCCTGAGAAAATTTATACATTACACATATTACTCCATCATTTATATATTGATGGGCTAGGAATATTTCCAATCTTCAGTCTCTTCAGAAAAGAAACAATGCTTTAGGGAACACATCTGGTGTCAACTTCTGGAAATTGAAACTACTTTGGGATACTTGCAACATTTTTCTACTTAATTTCCAAGAGGATCCCAAGCTGAGAGAGGAAGCAGATTCATTGTATGCCTAAACATGATCCTTCTCTACTTTTTTCTTCATGTTTTTCTAATTTCATAATACATCTTTATGACAGTCATGCTGCTGACAAGGAGTTTTAAAATTCCCTTCAATTTACAGGAGAAAATGAGTGGGAATTTATTGCCTAGCTTCTCAATCAAATTCACTTATGGCAAGACGTGTTTTACCTCTCAAAATTGAAGCCCAGCAAAGTGCCATCATCTAAATGTAGCATCACTAAGCATCATATCTAAAACAGGATTACAAAATAGGAGGATTTTTTTTCAAAGCACACACTACTTGACTGTTTCCTTTATACGGGCTGCCCTAGTGACTACCTCTACTAACTCTTTCTGCAGTTTCCTACATTTCCTAGGAATTTCTTTCATTCCATACATTGATCAATGGAGCTACTGTTTGAATAACAGCAGTCTGGATTCACAGTTTGTGAAAGCTGTTTTTCTAGGTGCAGATCTTTAAAAAAAAAAAAATCATCCACTGCCATGTTTTAACAATTTTTCTGTGCAGCTCCACTTCATTTGCCCCCAGCATGCTAAGGGTTATGAGAGGCCACGAGGACTAAAACTATTTATTTTAGAATCACATTTAATAACTCACAAGTTTAAGCATAGATTTTGCAAAATATATTTAGAACTGAGAGCAGTCAGAATTCTATGCTAATTCAATATACTCTCCAGGCATGCATTTCTCATCAAATTGTTTTCTAATGCCGGTGAAATAAGGATATAATGTAGGAATGTCTGATTAAAGCATAGTTGAAAAGTAGCCCCTTTTAAAATAGCTACTTCATTTATTTATCTAAAATGTAATTTTATTTGTCAGTCCTTTCTCTTCAATGCTCACACCAGAACCACTGAGGATTAAAAAATCAGGTAGAGCTCTTGCTTCTCCCTTGGCCATACTGTACAAACCCTTCCAGCTGCCGACTCCAGTGACTGGAATCCAGTGTTCTATCAGGGCAGGACTGAGTAAGAGCATAGACAGAAGACAATGATGTTGCCAGTGCTGCTTGCAGGACCATCTTCCCCAAAAATATTATGCTTTTTTTTTTCAGTTGCCAGGCTGTAGGCAATGCCATGTGTATCAACCAGTTCGAAGTGTTGAAAGAATTATCTCCAAGGAGGTACATCACATCTAGGAAACCCAAGACTAGCCAGACAAAGCCAAAGCTGATGTGTTCATGGTTGTGACCCACTTGAGTGGGAAGTTGGTAGAGACTATCTTCAGAGTTCCTTTCCTTCCAACCTGCATTTCCATGATTTTGTTTTATGGGGGGACAATCATTTTTTTGTTCACTCATACCTTACTAATATGAATAATATTGGCATTTTAAAGGAGACTAGGAGATAACAAGTCTGCTCTCAGAACTTCAAAGCCGCATTGTGCAAACTTCTATGCATACACTTGAAGTCAAGAACGTGTTCTGCTGATTTCCTAAGGAAGTAACATGCCTTTAGAAAAATGTTGGAAGGAGTGGAAGAGTGGACGACAGCATTTCTTTTAATATCTTTTAAATTTCTTTTAAAGAAGATTAAAAAACTAGAACAGGGTGAGTAGAAAATACAATAAAAAAAGAAACATGGAAGGTGTCTCAGGCTCCTGGGCTGCTACGAAAATCCCTGCCAATAATTTTATGGTAAATATCAATACTACAAATACCTAAACATTCATACAGCTTTGCTTGCCAGGCATTTTCCATCCCACTCATTTTTACGGGCACAATCCTGGGAAGTTTGGCAGAACTGCTTCCCAAGTTCTGCTTCTGTAGTTTCAGGAGATACCAGACCTTTTCAAGCCTCTTTTCAAGGTATCAGTAGGCTGCAGGATGGTGCTTTCTTAGACTCTGGTTCAGAATGGCACTTAGAGATGTGCCTTTTGGGACAAATCCCCCCATGCGTGTGTGTGTGATGTGGGTGTTCATGTTTCTAAAAGCAGAGACATGCTGAAATACTCTCCTGAACTGAGGCTGTGCTATCTTCTAACCATAATCATCTCGTTATTAGCAGAGTAATAAGCAGAAATTCCCAACGAGATCCCTGACAATCAAAATGGTGTGGTTAAAAGGCCGAGCATCTTGGTCCTTTTAAAAAAATGATAATGTTTTCCTCTGTCATATGGTGTTATCCTCATTGTTCCTGCCAACGGACATTTTTATTTTCTGGCTAAATTTATGTTAAATTAGCAAAAGAATCCCATTCCACAACTTTACAGTAAAAAGCTCACTGAAGTCCTACTGATGGGTAGCATTAAATCCCCCTGAAAGTAAAGCTAATGACGAAAGGATGATTTGTTTAAAAGGGAAAGACAAAGCATATTTGTGTAAAGAGTTACTAAAACAGATGTTTTTTAGACACAGCCAGGTTTGTCCCGCTCTGCGATATGGGGAAACAGCAGAGCCATCTGTTACTGCCTTTCTGACAGAACTGATTTATCAAGTCCTTGTATGTTCTTTGACCTGATTGCAACCAGTAGAAGACCAGAGTTTTACACCATCGCTGATCGTATGCGCTATGGAATGGATCATATAATGAAAAATATTTTCCATTCAGCGGGGGAGGTTTTGTTGATAATTAACATGCTGGATATGGCTGTAAATACTAACAGCAGTCTAGGTGATACAGCCCAGAACACTTTGCAGAAGCAAATCATGACAGACACCAATATCTAATAGCATTTATGTTAGTCTTCCTTTTGCAAATAGCATTATTCAAGAAGGACTGTGGAGTAAAATTTTTCCTTTATCTAGTTATTTGCGGCATTTTTAACAATCAACTTTCCTATGTTAACTTTACTAAATGATATGAGACTTTTTGCTGATATACAATAAATACCAGAAATAATCTTGGAGAAATACAATCTCAAAAGCCTCTTTGACTTTTATATTCCTCTGTCACCTGTCCCAGCGAACAGAAAAATGAGCACGTGACAAAACAAATTCTTTGTAAAAGTTTCCCGAGAGCTCAAAAAGTTTAATCCTTGTAACACTATTCAAGGCAGCAAGGGAAGAAAATGTGAAGGAAAAAGACAAATGAAATAAAAGTAACGGAAAGAAATTCTACAATACACGCCCTTAAACTACTGACTCCTAGAAGTCCTGCAGAATCTTGCTGAAAACATTGCAAACATAATACCAAGCAAGTCTTGGTATTATAATACTCGGGCTACAGCGTATGTTGTTTCCAAAAAGCAAGCAGTGAGCCTAGCAAATGTATTGTAAAACTTCTTAGCAATAGTTTACCTTCTTGAGATACACCAGACTGAATGTCAACACCCATCCCCAAGGTATTTACAAAGGTCTGTAATTTAAGGCATTTTTTTCTTCTTTCTTCCTCAAGGGCCAAACTGTTATCAGGACTTCTGAAAACAAGGTTTTGCACCAAATTCACAATCTCTCCAAACAAGTCGTTGAAATGCATTTCTGTCTTTTAGGACTTCTGTAAAAGTCCTTTTAATACCAACAGTTCTTATAAGGTCCCTAGACATTAAAAAAAAATAATAATGTATTCAAAAATTTGTATGTGCTCAGTACACTAGGAAATCAATATTAATCTGTGGAATTCATAGTGATTTTTATAAAGTATTTAGAATTATGCAGACCAACTCCTAAATTCTGTGCAGTGAAGCCATCTTTTGGTGTCTTAACCCAAATGTGTTGACTTCACCCCATTGTCTGCTGAACATTTCCAACTCATTTCAGCCCTGGAGGTATTTAAAAGACGGGTTGACACAGTGCTTAGAGATATGGTTTAGTGACTTCAAATGCAAGGATATATCCAGCAGTAATTAGACCCAATTTGGTCTGCAATATAAAGAGGTAAATGAAAACATTAGCACAGCCTCAGCCATGTACACCATGAGTCATGCCCTGTTGCCAAAAAAAGAAGACACCCGCTTCCTATCTCACAAGATGGCTGTTTGCTCCAGTCTTCAGTGATGGCAGGTACCCAAAATCTTAAATAAGCAATTGGAGAATAGATTGCCCGCACATAGGGAAACCTAAATGCTTGCAAAATTCTCTCATGTTTTCTCTGGTCAGCTTGTCTCTGGAGGAACAAGAGCTGTATTTCTTCCAGAATTTTATAAAGAAGTCCTTCCTAGCTCTTGACTTTAGCATTCAGCTCACCTGAACGAATGTTGATGTAGGAGAGTGGAAGAAGTAAGCACTGTCACAAAAAAGTTCATTTCCTTTAGGACTAAATGGAAATCATCTGCTACAACCAAAAATTATTCAAAATTGACAGGTACCACAAAGCAGTTTTCTTTCATTGATATCTGTAGATCAATTGCTGCTCTCTCTGCATCACACTTGCCTGTCTTCACTCTGGGTGCACATAGCACACCCCCTATCACAAATGCGCTGGTTTATAGCCAGGGGGCAGAGGTGTTACAGGAAAGTCTAAGAAAATAAAGTTCCTGTCTCTAAACAATGCATTGCAATTAACTTTTCTTGAGATGAGTTACGTTCAAGTAATGAAAAACTACATTCAGCTGGTTGGAATTCAAAATAATCACAGAGGGGGCGGGGGGAGCCAGGACCAACACTGAGTTCAGAAAGAAGAGGGTGGTTTCTTTTGAAATGATCCGGACTCGAAAGTAAAGTGTCAAGGTTCTACATACAGCTATATGTTTGAACAGCTGGCTGTAGCATAAAATGCTTCAAATGAGAGAAATAGCTATAAATAACAATTTCTCTCTGAACAATCTGGCCGCTCCTGTATGCAACTCCTAGGCTGAGGTTTAATAAATGACAGTTAACATGGACTTTGTCAGCCCCTTGGCATGAAATAAAGACACCACGAACACAGATAAATCTCCTCACTGAAATATTTCATGAGTCGCAGTTACGAGGCTGCTGGGTTTCGTCAGACACAGTAAAGAAAAATGTCGACCTCCTCTTTTTTAATTGTCTGCCAAGGAAAGAGGTTCTCAAGAAGCCCACGCCACGCCACCTCTCAAGCTTCTTCTGTTGGCCTATTAACTTCACAGACGTGAGGCAGCAAAGCTGAAACCAAATTCTTGCTAATAGGAAGACAACATGGTTTTCTCTGGACAACACTCCATGCATCTAAGCGTAAACTATGCCACCCCAAAATCATGATGTGCCCCACGTGAGTCTCAATAGGTTTTCTTACTGGTAGTCATTATATCAGGTATCGCATCAATTATTGATTTTCATGTCAATAGTTAAAATGTCATTGAAAACCCAGAGAATATCTAAGTTTTGGGCAATGGACATATTTTTCCTCAGTGTGGAAGTGTAAGTAGACCAGGAAAAATAGGTTGGAGCAAGGAATAATCCCAGGGCTCAGAAAGAATTCTTCATCATCATCGTCATTTTCATGGTGACATCTCTAAGCTTTTCAATCCCCAAATCATACAATGCCCACGCTGCTGTAGGGCTCTGCTCTTAACCACAAAGCCTTGCACACCTTCCTCTATACCCTAGGAGGGACAAGGAGGGACAAAGCTCAAGTGGCATGATGGCCCCAGGGATATCACAGTAGGACTATTCACTGGGGCTTGGGTTCCTACTGTTCTGCCATGTTCTATCTGATGAGAACTGCTGCTGGCCACACCAGTGGTTGCACCATTGCTCCTGTGCCACAAAGTCACTTAATATGCACAGGTGAATAATAAGGCTCCATCCTTGAAGTGAAAGCCTGGATCAAAAGTATCATGCCATGTAACTGTGATTCTCTGAGAGGAAAGGGTAACCACGTCACCAGTGGTGTAACCACTTCAGCAGCAGTAAAAGCCAGGAGGAGCTACTCACTGTTCTGCAGCCTCACAGATAATCAAGACAGTGCTCTCCACTGTATGGTAAAATCTGAAGACACCTAAGTTATAAATAGGTTCATTTCCAGAGCAGAGACAAGACATTACTGTTCTAGGACAGTTGTAGGTCTTATATGCATTTTTAACACCCCCTGAAAAACAGTGCTAAGAAGCCACAGTAGGGTCTCCTGTCATTCCTTTTGGCCTTTAAATTGAGGATCTTGCCTTTGGTACCTGCCTGTGCTGTGCTGCAGCTCCAATGCAGCAATGTCCTTATCTAGCCACGTGTCTTACTGATCTAGTCCTAGACCTTTACCCACAGACTTGAATTCCTGGCTTGACATTGGACCTACCTCATCACTATGGACTTGTGCAGTGATTTGGGCTCATGGCTGAACTTGGTTGCCATCAACAGACGTGCTCTGCTCATTTTGCTTTGCTACTCTGGAATTGTGGTCTTGCTGGCAAGGTCACTTGCTAATGTGGTTGGCTTCCTGAAAGGATGGTGTAGAGAGGCAGGGGTCGATCTCTTCTCCCGAGTCACAGGAAATGGGACAAGTGGAAATGGCCTCAAGTTGCACCAGGGAAGGTTCAGATTGGAGATTAGGAAAAATGTTTAGACTGAAAGGGTTCTTAAGCCTTAGAATGGGCTGCCCAGGGAAGGGGTTGAGGCACCATCCCTGGAGGTATTTAAAAGATGAGTTGACACAATCCTTAGTGACATGGCTTAGTGATGTTTTTTTATCAGTTAGGTTGATGGTTGGACTAGATGATCTGAAAAGTCCCTTCCATCCTAGACAATCCTATGATTCTATTACAGCTCCATGACCTCCACAGAGCAGCCTGCCTTTGATGCTCATTGGCAGTCTATACCTGCTATCAAGAAAATAAGAATTACAGTAACATCTTCCTGAGTATATATTTAGAACATTAGATATTTAGCCATCAAATGGCTTCTAAGTGAAGAAAAGCTATGAATGAAAAAAAAAAACTGATTCATGTCAAAATTTTCTTATATCTAGAAAAACAGGAAATGTGCTATCAGATAAATATAATATCACAAAGACGTTTGCAAGGCAAGTGGTTCTTAGACCAGATAGTCTTAGAATTCTGCCAAGTAATTCTTTGTAAGGTCATATAGTTGTAAATATTTACATAATGAGGGACATACATAAGAATTTACTAGAGATTTATATCCCAACCAAGACAGGCGCAAGTCTTTTTCCAGCAGTGACTGATTTCTAGTTTGAGCAGGGCACGTGTATTTACTTCTGAGTTAAAATTAGGAGAAAGTAGTATAGAGAATGAGTGTACACCTCATTGTGATAGATTTGGTTGCATTTTGAGTTTGTGGTAACTACGGGAAGAAATGTGTGTTTGTTTTCTTAATCTTCCCACATACTCTTCTTTGTTTATTCAAGCCCTGATCTTTCAATGATTTATGTATACAATTAGCTTAATAAGCAGCTTAATAAGCCCCACTTTCAGCGAGGACTTCTTGACTGCTTTCAGTTTAAAATGCACATAAATATTGTGGGATGGGAACCTTTCATAATATTCAGTGATTATCCTAAAGTGCTGTCTATTTTCTATGACATATGCATATTGTTTTAGGAGGAATAACACAGAATTAGAACAATAAATCTTAACTTAGCTCACAAAGTTACCAAAAGTGATATTTTAAGAGTCTGGCCCATGCAGGACAAAGTTCTCTGGGTCTGAACTAGTTTTTGTTCATTTGAGGTAGACATATCTGGCAGAATAAGAGCATGTTGAAATAGTTAACTCCAGGTAACAAATTATTTCGTGGAGTTTCAGACAGAGGGGAAATTCTCCTCCATACTCTTCTGTATTGCCAAAATGTAAATATGTGTAAACGGAACATCAAGAAAAGGCAATTGATCATAGAATCATAGAATGGTTGAGGTTGGAAGGGACCTTAAAGATCATCCAGTTCCAACTCTCTGCCATGGGCAGGGACACCTCCCACCAGACCAGGTTGCTCCAAGCCCCATCCAGCCTAATTGATCTTATGTACTTCATTGATCATGTTAGTGATATCATTAATTTTGGCTCATAGGTTTTCATTTTCTGCCCTTAGATATTTTTTCCATGCTTGGGACCTCGTTGTTTGGGGGTTTTTTTTAAGAAATACCTGAAATCAGAGACATTACTTTTAACTTGGGCAGTAACAGAAGGACAATAATCCAAGAGCTAGTGTCATCATAGTCACTGTAGTAACAGGTTTGCTTGTATTATTGCAGAGGTGCATTCAGCCTCTCTCCTGAACAGCTAAAGTTATTATTTCATGGAATTTTCATTGAATGGTTGGGAATTCAGCTACAGCAAGTGTGTAATGCAGAGCCTATTGAAGTCGCATATACATAGTGCATATGTCAGCTGCTTATGGGACACGCTGTGGTTCCTCATGGCTTCGTGATTCCTATGCTGGATTTCACTTTTAAGTTAAGTTGTGATTTGAGGCTTGCTCTAATGAAAAGAGACTGCTCTACTTCCCCATTCTTAGGGTACTGACCTCCCCATTTCTCTGCCAGAATGAAAAGAGAAGGATGTCTTACATTTATCAGGATTGCTCAGCAAACTACAGTCCATCATGAAACAATACATAAGATTAAGAGACAAGAGAGGAGATTATTGAATCCTTCTGGGGGCAGACTGATAGAATAGACATGAGATATTATAATAAGCACATGCCCAAAGGCCCCGCTCCCCCTGAGTTGTCTAATAGTACTATAGTCACTGCGATAGGGTCTTTCTGAGGCAGAGTGCAACCAGCTGCAGAGAAGATTGGGCCACAGAGTTTGTGGTCAGTATGTGGCACGCCTGACCACGAGTCCCTGAAAGGACAGAGAACAAGAAAACACTTAACCTTTCAAAAACCCTTCACCTCCTTCCCTCCTAAGAAGGGAGGAGAAGAGCATTGTTTATTCAGCCCCATGGTCAGCGGGACCATGAGGCAAGATGGAAAGTCAGGGGGTTACAGTAATATAATCCTCTGCTCTGCTCCATTTATTTTTTGTTTTGACAGAAAGGATTTTACAGAACTTCAAAACAAAACCAAACGAGAAGGGGAAGTGCAAGAAGGAAAGGAAGGAGGAGAAAGGAAAGGGATAAGGGGTAAGGGGTAAGGGAGAACAGAGAAAGGAAAAGAGGGAAGGGAAAAGGGAAGAGGGAAAAGAGAAACAGGAAAAGGGAGCAGAGTACATTTTTTGGCCTGTCTTTAGAGAAATATGTAACGTGGAAAGGGAGTATTTGATTCCATGTAAATATTAGGTTTAATGTAACTGATGGCTGAATTAGTGTTAGCAGCCTATGAGCTCTCTAATTTGCTCAGAAATAGCAGTGGATTGGGACAACCAAGCATGATCCAGGTCTTATATCATTACCTTGACTCATTGTCCTGGTCTTTAACTGCCCTTTTCTGTGATGATGGGCAAGTCACTGAAAACCAGACTCACAAAGGAATGAAGTATGTAAAGTCCAACTTTAAGTTCCTATTTAAAATCATAGAAAAAAATGGTTTAGAAGGGCCTTCTGAAGGTCCTCTAGTCCATTCTACTGCTCAATACAGGGATAACCTGAAGGACCAGATTGTGGAGAGCCTTTTCTAGTCAAGCTTAGGATACCTGCAAGGATGGAGATCTCACAACCTCTCTCAGCAACCTCTTTCAGAACTTGAATGTTGTCATAGTGAATAAATTTTTTCTACCAATCCAACCAAAATTTCCTTTGTTGCAACTTTTGACTCTTTTTTGTCCTTTTGCTCTGCTTTATCCTCTGAGAGGAGCCTGACTCTGTTGTCTCTACAACCACCCATGTAGTGATGATGGGGTCTACGTCATCACCTTACCCAGGAGTGGAGTTAATTTTTTCCACTGAGAATTTTAAGCATGTTCAGTTTTTATACTCCATCCCCCCCCATTCATCATATCTCTGTGGTATTTGTCAGATTTACATCTCCTGGTAGATATATGTTTCTCTATAAGTGGATCAGGAAAAACAACCACCACCACAGCAAGAAAGATGCATGTAGAATCAAGACCTTGATTACAGAATAAGGCCACTTTAGCAATATTTGAGTTCAGTAAAGAATTGTTTGTTAAAAAGAAATGCAATTATACACGGATTAAAAATTCAAAGCTTTCAGAGAAGTGTTTTTACATTGATACCATTTCACTACAAAAAGATTGACAGCCAGATTTGTTTTAGATGAGAAAACTCACACGTGGCGTGTACCTTTCCTGTAATTGCATCCAAAAGAAAAAATAAAGACAGAAAAATTAAAATCAAACCACATGTGTGTTAAACCACATTCACAGCCCGTCTGAAAAGGATGAAATTGTTGCTTGTTTTTCACAGTCAATAGTGGGAAAGGGTTAGATTAATGCAATCATCACACGCTCATGAGGACAGCAAAATGGTAGTGCTACCGTGGAACCCTCCTGGTAGATGAGTGGTTCCTCATACCAAGTCAAGAGCTACGTTGGTTTGGCAAGGTGTTGAAACAGTTGGAACTGGAACAGCTTGTGTAAAGCCAAAGACTAAGAGAAGCTAACACTTTGGCCCTCTGAGAACAAAAAAGCAGCATATTCACAGAAGTGATGCAGTGTATTAAGTTAGTATGTAGTTAACCAAAGTGGGATGGCAGAAATAAAGATCCACACTGTGGAGAGCCACCTCACACCTCACTCTGTGATGCAGCCAGTAGACTAGCAAGGAGGATTATTGAGCCTGATCAATGGAGAGTCTGATGTGAAGAATTCCAAATATGAGAGAATTCCTAGAAAAGCCTTAGATTATGCATAATTTTCCCCTATTTTCTTCACCATGCTTTGCTTTGTGGACCACCATATACACAAGGCTGCCTAATAATTAAATAAGCTATTAGTACATTGGTTTTGGTTGTCTACAACAGCCCTTTGCCTCTTGAAGATACACCATCTAATGAAACATAACAGAAGAAACATGACCCAGAAGTTTACTGTGGGACAAACAGCAACAACTCTGAGTCAATGTATTTCAAGAAACAATGATGGTGGTTAGTTATCAAATTAAGACATCAAACATCTTATGATGCACTACCTGTGTATAATGGTGGGGAAAAAAGGACTTGATACATACTGTCATCTCTTCAGCTTCTTTGGCACCATCAAGAGAGTATAATACATCTAGAAAAGGCAGATAGTTCCTCTGTCACTCCAAATGGATTTGCTCTTTCTAGGTGCCTATTTTTCCCATGAGCATGGCTCATGGCTCAACAAGTCTTAAAATTTTTGTAGGGATCACTTTTAATTATGGGACTGCTTTCTACCTGAGATGTTCAGGTAAATTTTCTGTCATGCATTTATTTCCATTAAAAGGCATTTTCAGATGGGTTTGTTAAGCTTTAGTGAGGTAATTCCGTCTTCTTCCAAGGCAGTTTTGAGCTTCTGATAGTCTTCTTCCACTCTTGTTCCCCAGGACAAAACTGATATCTCTTACTTCATAGCCCATAAAAATCATATAGTGTTGTCTTACCCAAGTAGGACACTATTCTACTGTTATTTTCTGAACAGCTTACCTAAGTAGAACACTTGGCTGTCTCCATACCCCCATCACCAGGTTTCTTTGCCCCATTCAGCAGCAGATCCACATTTTCTCTAGTCTTCTTTTTGCTGCTGGTATACTTCCAGAAGCCCTTCTTGTTGCTTTTCCCATCCCTTGCTGGATTTAATTCCACATGGGTTTTGGCTTTCCTGATGTCATTACTGTCCTCTCAGACAGCATCTCTGTATTTTTGCCATGCCACCTGGAGCCACTTTCCACCTTTTGTAGGCTTCCTTTTACTGTTTAAGTCATATGAAATATCCCCATGAGAGATGAATCAGAGCTTGGATGCCACACTGATTTATGTTCTGAAACTGTTTTGAGTAAACCCCAGTTACAGGCTACTCAGAATATCCAACACAACATAGCTAGTGCTTATAGGAAACTTTGAAGCATGTCTTGGAGCAATACTCTTTTCTCTCAAGAGACATCAACTTACTCTTAAGCAGGCAGCACAGGATTAAAATTATTTCTAGGTGGGTTCTGTTCTCCTTGAGTTAGGTAATGTGCATCGCTGTAGGAAGGGAAGTGGGTATAAAATGCAATGAGCAATGTCCATGCAATTAGTCACTCTTGGTCACTGACGACCAAAAAAGTGCAGAGAAAGTCAAAAGCTATATTCAGCTTTCCGAAGAAGCAGAGCCAGACATCCTGACTGTATATGGAACTGATTGCACAGTTCAGAGAAAGATATGCCACAAATAGGACTGGAAGTTAATGCTACCTGAGCAGTTAGACGTTACTGTGGTAGGAACTGGTCACAGCAAAATGAATTCAGTTGCAGCAGTGGAGTCATAAGAGCCTGGAGATTCACAAGCATAGAATGAACTGGCCAAAGCCCGTTCTTGTTAATATTCTATCATCTGTACTGAAGAAGAAGCAAAAGACCATGAATGAAGGTGCTGTTCAAATTAAAATCTCATCACTGAATCACTGTTATGAGTTTCAGGCATCCATCAATTGGCTGTTTGGAATGAAACATACTTGAGTGTCTCCAGAAAACCCTGGCTTCTCTCAGAACCCCTCAGAAAAACTTGGTTCAGAGCCTGGTTCTTCTCAGATTGGGCTGTAAGACAGACATTTATTTAAAATACTGCAATTCTTTGGCAAGGCACAATCAGCCCTGTCTATTGCTTTTTCCAAGGCTTTCTCACCAGAAGGTGTCCTGAATACATCTGTTGTTTCACACTTCTCATATGCAAATGCATTAAAATTAGGGTTTGCCCATTTTACTCATTCTTAGAGAGAATTCTGCCTGGTCTCTTTGCTCTCTGCAATGTCTGTGACTTCCCATGTTTGGGAACAGGAGTTACTAGAGACGGGAAGATTACATGGATAGAATTCACCACAGTCCAAATTGATGCCTAATTTTGTCAGTTTTTAAACCTGCTGTAATGATGTGGGGAAAAAGATTGTCTGGTGACCTAGAAATATCGGTGGTAAATAGACATTGTCTCTTCAATAGATAACGTCAGCAACATCTGAGATAAAGCAATCAGATTTCACTAAACTGCACGATTCACTATCTTTCTAGCCAACTGTGTAAATTGGCAAGGCTACTGCAAGAGTCTGATCAAATGTGAGATACCAGAATGAGGAAAAACAAACCAATCCACAGCCCATACACCAAAAGGGAAGGAATCACAGCCAAATGGACGGGCAGTCTCCAAAGCATGTGTTTGATTTGGAAATTAACGTTCAAATAAGTACTTTTGAACCCTTTAAATACCCCGAACGTTAAGTAGTGCAATCAAATCTTCCCTTCTGTTACTCAGTTATTGAAATGGCATCTTGCAGCTGAAATCTGTATTTCAAAGCAGGTGTCTGTGATCACCTGCTTGAACCAAACAAGCCAGGACGCACGGCGTAAATCACTGCGTGATTCACTGAGCAGCCTCTTCAGGGCTCTGCCACCCTCACAGGAAAGAAGTTCCTCCTCATGTTTAGGTGAAACTTCTTATATTCAACTTTGTGCCCATTTCCTCTTGTCCTATCCCTGGGCACCA
>BJBW01003620.1:8989-48290 GCA_004320125.1 Scolopax mira
CTTCCAACTCCAAAAATTTCAGTGATATTCAGTGACATAGTTTGGATCAGGCTGAAAACCAGTAGTCTGTTTTTAAAAAACTAGGTAGACCTCTTTATAATTCCTGGCTGTTTGTGTGTGTGTGTGTATTTATTTATTTAAATTTCTTTTGAGTTAATTTTGTGCAGAAAATCAGTTATCCCTCCCTCCTGGCTGCCCTGAAATCCTGGATCTTCCAGGCTCCATTTAGTCATCGGCCCGGAAAGTTTACAGTGTCTGTGAGAGCACTTCAGACACAGAAGAAAAAGATGATAGATTTTTATTTGCTCTTAAAAATAATATTATTCTCCATAATAGTAAAATCTTTGGTAGAGGGCAATTTGTATCTCCTTATGCCATCAGTAATAGTTTATAGCTATAATAATTTTGCTTTCACATAGTGAACAGGATTTTGTAATGAAAGAGTATGTCAGTAAGCAAGAACTATACTTCAGGCAGGGAAAAAAATGCAACAAAAAAAATCCTTCAGCTCTCCCCCATCTCCTAAAAAAGCCCTTATCCCAAACAGCATTAACTAAAAAGAAACCAGCCCCAAAACCTTGAACTAACTGGGTATATCATTATAGGCAGACTTTAGATGCAGATGGAAAAGTTGTTTCAGAGACACAGAAATTGGCGGTACGGAGTCTAAAAACTTCAAACTGGTTTCTGAGAAGCCAAATATTTCTTACAAAGATTAATTCTGTCTGAAAAAAGCTTAACTTCCTACCTTAGCAAGACTAGAAGACTTGGAAACACTGCAGACTTAAGCCTTGAACAATCAAATGAAGATTTCTAAGCTGTATTTTCTTACCCCCGATTCTAACCTCTGATCTGATTGCTTTGAACAGGCAAGTTAATATTATATATATAAAGATATATATAAAGAACAGACTTTATCAAACATTTCAGGAACAGAAGAAACCCTTCCCAAAGCACAGGCATCTATAACAGCAAGGGTTATTAACAAAGTAAAAAGACATCGAATATTAATGATAAAAATACATTCACTTCAATAAGCAGTAAGACACCTACAAGGACTACACTGCCAAAATGCTGCTGATTTCTAGCAGAGAACACAGTAAGAAGGGAACTGTAATAGACCTGACTTATCTGGGCTTCAGAGAAGTATCTGACAGGTTTCCTCATAGGAAACTATTAGTTAAATTAAAGGTTAGCAAAAGAATTCTAAAATACAGAATTAGCTAGGGAGAGTCAGGTTCTGGTGAAAGGGTAACTGGCCAGCAGGACAATTCCTTAAGCTCTGGCTTTGAAACTTATAATTTTTTAGTATTTTTATTAATGGCCATGGCATAAAAAAATAATCAGACTAATGAAATACGCTGACAACATTAGGCTGGGATGCCCCCTCCAGTGGGAAAAGGGGATGAGAAAACCACATAGAAAGAACTAAATTACCTTGAAGACTGTAGTCATATAGATAGGATGAAATCCAATAGTCTAATGTGGAGGATTGTACACACACGGATGAAGAAGAAACTGTTAAGAACTCAGAGAAAGAAAAAAACGCATGAACAATCCCTGGCAATAGCATAATTGCCAAGTATTATATATAATATTATATATGTATATAAATTATATAATTATAAATCTGAAACATGGTGTAATTGTAATTGTGTACAGATACTTATACGCATGCATGTATTTTACTTAGATAAAAAAGATGTGTGTGTATAGATATGTAAAACTATATATAGGAGTGAATCAGGTGGTATTTTTCAAGCATAACAGGAAACTATTGATCTCGTTGTGCAAGATACTGGTAAAAATTAGTAAGAACTTAAAATATTTGCTGTATTATCAGTAAAACCACATCGACTGATGAGGTCTCGTGTTCCGATTCACACTAGGAGTGCTCACCACCGCTCTGGGTACCACCTCCAGACCTCCCAATATAGGCTGATAGGATTTCAGTATATAGTGATGGTCCTTTATTAGCAAAAAAATAATTCAAAGTCATAAGGATACAGAGAAATGCTAGGAAGATCACCAGGGAATAAGGAAGCTATCATATGAAAATTAGTAAGCATCCCAAAGACTAAAGAGACTAAATCTAATAAATAGATTGGGGCAATAAAACTCCAGGGAGAGAGAACTATTTAAGCTGAAGAACAACAGTGATGCACATCAAACGGGAATAAATTGGCCATGAGGAATTTAGGCTGATAATTGGAACATGATTTCAAGCCACAAGAGGAATAAATTCCTGTAAAAGTGTTCCATCAGGAGAAATCGAAGCAAAAAAAAAAAAAAACAACCCACAAAGCACTTTAAAGTAGTTTCACCAATGTATGGTGGAAATTACGAGGAGGAAGTTTGGGGAGCAGGAGACTGAACCTGACCCAAGGCACTCTTCATTTTAGATTGTTTGGAGTTCAGCTCTCAAGGCTCAAGTGCTTACCTGTCTTTGCCTGAAGCCTGAACACCAGGATCCAGGTCTCCCGACTTCGCGCTTCCCAATTGCTGCTTAGCAGCACAGGGCTTCAGTGACTCTTTTTGGATTCAGGCTGTAATCAATGAAAATAGGTTTTGCAAATGAGTGTGTCTAAGGTGTTATTGTTCTGGTGGTGTTCTGAGCTGATGCTGCTGGGAGTCAGCAGTTTCCCTCCCACCTTCTTTCACTTTTAGACAGCGTCCAACTCCCCAACATCCCTTACTCTCCTGAGACGTCACCAGTTGCCCAATAACCACTTCAGCAAGAGAAAACCAACCCTCATCTTTAGATGAGCTGTTAGCCAGGAATTAGCAAGACGATGCCTGTCCGTGTTTGTGTAAGGACTGGGACAGTTAGCACGTACTAAAGGGTAAGAAGTGTCAGTTACTGCTACAGAAGTGGTAGTTTCACTAAATGGAGTGTGGCTGGAAATACTGGCTAAAGGAGCTTTTGCCCCAGCCAGTTCTTGTTGTCCCTGCAACACATTGCATCTTCTGTGGCCCAAATAGTGAAACTCTGCCTTCAGTCAGCTGCTTGCTAAGACAACAATTAGTTGCCAGTCATTCGTCAACATCTGGAAAAGGGCATTAATGGCATTTATCACATTTATCAGGTACTGCAAATGAGCAGCAACTCACGGGGGCTCTGCCTCGTGCCTTGTATTTCTTTGCACACAGAAAACATTACAAATGCAGCCTTGGGTACTGACCCAGGTCACACCAACCATGTCAGCATCGTCCCAAGAAGCCTGTTCCAGCTCAGACACCTTGTCTCCTTAGTTATACGCTGCATACTTAATGACACAGTAAAAGTGGCAAGTGTTTAAAAACTAGAAAGCACAGTTAAGATTTGGGCTCACTCTTTATTTGTGCCACGTGACAGCACATTGATCAGTAGGTTCACATACCTTTTCTGCATCTTTGTGTTTCCTTCAGGGCTCGGGGTGTTCTGTGCTCGGAAGATGAAGTCAAGGGGCTTGCTCAGGCCTTAAAGACCCAGATTAATCTTCTCTCTCCTCCTGAAACAGTGCCTCCTGTTAGGAGGCAGATGTGAAAACCTCTAATTTTCTGCATGTCTAATTCTCCTCTCCAGTATAATTTAATAGTTGATCCTTAAAATAATTAAATGATGCAGCAACTCAAGGCCGGTAAAGTGAGGTGAAAAAAGCTACTCGCACGCTTAGAGACACATGCACTGTGAGATCTGCTGAGCTCAGGATCTAAAGTAATTTATCTACTCTGTTCAAGTAGATAAATTGGGGCTGCAAGTCACACATGAAATAAGATTCAGGTTGTATAATAAAAACAGATTTCAGGATCGTATTTTTCCTTTGTGTTTATTTGATTATATTTCAGCACCTAATTATATCCTTTATAAAATTTACCTGGTGTTCAAACAGCCAACTGAATTACAGTTTTATGAGTGATCAGATTTCTTAAAAGATTAAGTCACAAGCTGTAGCAGTTGAACACACGTTTCTAAAATGAAATGTTGTTTTTTAATAGGAAATTTGTATATAAATTGAATTGTACTATAGAATTAAGCTGCTGCACCATAATTTTCCTTATGCTTTTAATTTTAAACATTTCATAAAAAGAATACATTTACCATATGACCTAATTCATTTAGAAGCTATTTCTTGAAATAAAAAAAGTCTACAGCAGCAACAGATGGAAAGACGAAAAAGAACAACAAAATCCTGGTTTGAATATCATCCAATTTGACAATGAACCAGCTGCTGTAATAAGCTGTGTCAACACCCAAAATGGACTTTAAAATAAAAAGGTACACTTATATGCGTTAAATGAAGAATGCTTTAAGCAAAATTCATTGTCAATAAAAGTTATTGGTATGTTCTCATTTATACCCCCTGCTACTTTGTGTATCACCTGGTGACTGTCAATGCTTGCCACGCTAGCGAGGACAGAGGTGGGAGAGTGAGGGTACCTGCTTTTCCAAACAACAAGCAGCTGCGTGTACTGATACAGACAAGCACTACCAAGACTACAGCCAAATTTCATCTCGTGACTCTTTTTCTCTATGAGCAAATTTGAAAACGTTCTTCAGGTGCGTGTGAAACACGGTGGCATTGCTGAGCTGCACGCCAAGGACAGGCCAAAGCCAATACACAGTACCTGGGGTCTGGCTTTACACGGGAGCCTCCTGTCTGAACACAGCAGATTGCTCTCTTTTTCTTACTCTTTGCTTTCAGTTTGACATTCTTGGGCTCCGTCAGGATATTGAGAAGTCTGGCTAGAGGGAAATCACATTCGGTTTAAAATCAAGAATTATGTTATGCCCTTTAAAGTACAGCCCCGTTCTGGGAGTTCTGTCCCAGAGGAAGCTCAGGAAAACATAAAAGGCCTCTAATCAAAAAGCAAAGAGGAAGAGCTCGCTCTGCCTAAGCCTGGGAGAAAGATGTCATCGTTCCGAGTAGCAACCTGTCACCGGGCAGAAGCGGGGCTTGGTGACAAATACACAAAGGCAGTCAGACTGCAAACATGCCGGGCTGACCTTTACAGAAAGGATCACAAATTCACACCGCAGGTCAGTGACAGAGTTGGAAATGCAAGACAAGTCTTTTCATTCTCTGCTTTAGGAACTGCTTTTATCCCTTCTCGTCTGTTTTGCAGAAAACGGCAGGAGCAGAATTGCAGAGAGCAAGAAGGACGCGCTGTTTCCCTCACACTTCTACTGAGGAATGTGCTTTACCCTTCTTTTTTTTTTTTTTTTTTTTTTCTTCAAACTGACAACAGCAATGATGCAAGGAGAAGCCTGCTTTCAGATCCTATTTGCAGGCCTGGGAGTCAAATG
Source organism: Scolopax mira (assembly GCA_004320125.1). Taxonomy (NCBI): domain Eukaryota; kingdom Metazoa; phylum Chordata; class Aves; order Charadriiformes; family Scolopacidae; genus Scolopax; species Scolopax mira. Next base: position 14,277 of record BJBW01003620.1, read on the forward strand.
CAAAATATAAAGGTTTCACGCCAAGGCATGAAAGAAAACTAGTTTAGGCCTCCATCCAAAACGCAGGGAGAAACAAATTAGCCAGAACCGCTCATTTTTCAAGGGTTACATTCAATGTGAAGAGAAAGAAAATTAAAAAAAAAAAAACAAAACTCCAACTCCCCCAAACTTTCATAAAGTTACGAGAATCCAGCAGTAATTTTGGAAAATACAGAAAAATTGCACTGAGAGTATGCAAGGGATAAATAGTATGATGAACAGTACCTTGGGTAGGCTGGCAGGAATACCGTGTGACTGCCCAGGCATCATTTCCATGAAAAACTATCAGCAGAACATAAGGATTGGATGTAAGGACACGTCACTTTTTTTCCCCACCTGACAACCCCTCTATAGCAGCTCTTTATAATTTCTTCCTTCTGCATCAGCTGCTGTCTGACTGCAGTGTACCCTCTGAACACTGAGCTACTGAAGAGATGCACACATGCAAAACTGGCTGGAACCTTTCAGAGAAACAACCACTATAAAAGATGTCACTTCATTAAAATACAAAAATGCTGCATTTAAAGTATCTCCAATTTAACTTACTCAGGGTTCCCACAGAGGCTCTCTGTCAAAACTGCCCACCAAACTGCCCACCAAACTGCCCACCAAACTGCCCCTGCTGCGGTGCCTTTACCCGAGGGTAGCTCTCCTGTCATGCTTCCTTCTGGTGGAGATGCCTGGACTTTCATCTTGGAGCAACCTCCACACGAGCTCAATGCCACAGGGTAAGGAGCACACACTTGCAACACTCGTGTCTCTCAGCCTTGCTACGGGCTTCAAAGAGTCTAGAGAATCACCAAGAACTAAAGGTATCAGGGTCCTCAGGCTCTTTGCTACAGAAACTGGGAGTGGGAGCCTGCGAAGCCTGGGCCAGGCTTAGGGTCTGGGAATCTGTCCACATACTCTTCCAAACACCATCTCCCCAGTGACCTTCTATAGCTTAATTAGTCATTAGCCTCATATTAGTCAAGAGTCAAAAAAAAACCCAATAGATTTGTTCTACAGACTGAAGACAGGTTTTTGTCACTTGCTTTCCAAAATTTCTGTTTAGTGAGAAGTTTTTGTTTCAAGCAGATTAAATCATCACCAGTACTGCCTGTGAATCGAAACAATACATTTTACTTTATCTGTAAACCAATGGGTTTTTTCAATCTAACTTACTCACAAATACATGCCTTCGGGATGTAGAGCTAATTGAGTAATGCAGAAGCAAAAACCACTTGCACCTTTAAAAAGCTGGAGCAGATTTGTTCTTGAAGATAAGAAAAAACTCTCAAATATTTAGTGTAACAAAGAATCCAGAAATAGTACATTATGGATAATGCAAAGAAGATGTATATTATGTTGCAGGACAAGAGAGTGCACTGAGGAAAGAATGGGGAATGCAGAAATTCATGGGCTGACGTTGCCTCAGGCAAGTCCACACAATGTATTTTCAAGACCCAAGTGCAGTCACACCAGATTTGATCTGCAGTTTGGAAGGTCACTGCAGAACTTCTGTGTCTTCACAGACATTATGGGCATTTAGTGTGAGCAACTCTCTGGCACACACAGACTGTGAACTGTTGTTTAACTTCGTCACCAAACTCATGGCATGATTTTGGTAACTTCTTTACTTGTGAACTCAGTTCCCTGGACACTTATTTTTGCTTGCTGGAGAAGTCATTCAAATTAGGTGAAACTGAAATACTTCATTAAATCCAGCCTGGGTAACCAAAGTATTGAGTACATCAGGTGAAGTAAAAAGTAAATAAAGGATTACTGCAGAACAGAAATAAGTAGTGAAAATTCAGTGTTAGGGGAAAAACATAAATCTATCTCTGCTCCATCCTTTTTAGTTGCAAACAGCATCACCCTCTTTAAGTCAACTCACAAACTCTTTTACTTACTTAGTGACTTTTCCTGGCAGGCACAAGTGAGACAGTACCAGAGGGATTCTTTCAAAGATGTGAAACCTCTTTCCTATGGGTACTTGGGGGATTCATTATCAACTTCATGCCTTTCCTCTAATGGCAGCCTTCCTTCAGGGGAAGGAATCTTCAAGATGTTGAAACTACGGTAGGTCCCTCAGTGACTGACTCTCCAGAAGTGCCAGACACTCCGAGCCACTAATTGAAATATCATTTTAACCAACTCTACCAGAGATGCTTTGGTTATCAAGCTGATACTCTAGTAATTACCATCTTAGATATAAAACTGGTTGCAGTATCTTAACTATTAACATCCTTATCCATTTTACAGTAATACTTAAAAGTCCCCATCTCGTTGTTTTATTATTTTATGAAAATAGAAGAAGAAACAGTCTTTACCCTAAACGATGTATGACGGAAGGATGAGATAAAAAGCTAAGCTGTTAAGCAACACACTGGACAGAAAATGGTTAAAACTAAAGGTTGTTTTAGCTGCCCTGACAGCTGAAGGCTCATCATAGGCAATGTTTTGAAAAAAGCAAATAGAGCACTTGGGGGTAAATATTGTGTATGTTTCGCTTGAATCACAATAGAAAGCTTTTCTTCAGTGTACCCACCTGTCCCAGTTAGGAGCTGCTAACCTCCTCTGGTGGTATGACCTACACAGGCCAAGGAGAAGAGCTCTTGAAGAAAGAGGAAAAAAGAAGGCAAAGAGGCATCTCACTAGAGACCTTGAGGAAGATGGCAGATCCAAATTCAAGTAAATAACTCAATGCTTATGGTTAGACATGGTAATCTCTAAATTCTGCACACTGGTCCCAGGGTAGACTAAACAATCCTGGTGCCAAAACTCCCTGCACAGCTCACACAGCCCCTGCAAAGGGGTAAATGTCCACATGGGGTCCAGGGGAGCCACTGTGTTGAGCAAAGCATCACCCAGGAGTTAACCATAAGGAAATGAAAAGTATAAGAAACGAGTCTAAAATCCTGCACTCATGATCCATCCTTCACATTCACAGGGCTATGCACCTTCCTTCAGAGACACAAGTAGATTTCAAACCATTCTCTTGAAACCCATGCCCCTCTTGCTTCCTTTCATGCAGTTTCAAGTTTAACAGGCAAAACACCCACTGAGGAAATAAAAGACCTGGATATATTGGCTTTAGTAGTCTGAAGGTACTTCAAATCCATATTTACTAACCAGATATTGCCCTAACTTCCAGGATGTAGTCTATACTGGCTGTTATATTTCTCTCTCTTGAAGGCTGTGCTAATGTTTCAAAAAGAGACTTTTAAAGAAATGGAAGACAGAAAAGAATCTGCCTTCACTACTGATTAGTAAGCTTCCTTCCAAGTGAAATTAAGTCTTTGAGCATGTAACCAGTCTTTTAAGTAAAAGGGAGACTAAGTCATAACCACAATTGTGTTGCCATAAAAACATTGACCAAAAATGCATTCTGTGGGAGGCTGTCTCCTACATGGTTGTTACAAGACACATTCTGGACTAGCACACTAGGATAAAGAAATGCCAGCTTTTTCCATCAGGATGAACTTACGGTACATAGACTGGGACTCTAAAATAGATAAGCAGAGAGGGAACTCAAAGTGCTTGCAAAAGCTGAAAGAGAAAAGAAATCAGCACATTTTCGAGCACTGACAGTCTAAAGTTTGGACTTCACTTGGGCAGGAGTTTCGAATGAACACTTCACAATGAACATGTTAGCAGCTAAACTTATTAAGTCCCACTTTGGGGACCTAAGTCTTTCATTGATTTGATCTTTTCTATAGTACTCGAGTAGACTGTGATGCTATTTGTTCTTACTTTTCAGTCATTCAGCAGGTGAGCTGCTTAGGCTGGTGTTTTGCCATATTTGTCGTACGTTCCAAATGGTTCTTTTTGTGCCTATCAAATGAAAATGCATGTTGTGCCCATCCATGATAAAAATCTACTGATTTATTTTATAGTATCCTTGGCCCTTCTATTGGCTTATGGTGTTTCAGAATACATATAAAAGCTGGTGTCCCAAGAAATGTGAAAGGAAATGCTTCATTCCAAGACTTGTTATGAAAATAGGAGACACTAATAATATGAAAACTGATGTATTTTATAAATTGTGCTGAACAACTAGTGCCTGCTATTGCCACACACTTTGAAATAAATGCTTATTTATAGAGAAGCTAACCTTAAATTCTAAAAAAAAATAGAAATCAAAGGTGTTGGTCACTTTCTGTGACCAACTAAATGTTGGTCAAATTTAATCCAACTATTATACCTATATAAAATGATTCAGATGAAACAGAAATGTACATAAGTCACTTTCTTAATACTTTGATGTCTTTCAGTTTGTTCCTTTTGTTTATCATCTTCTTTCATCTCCGTATTTATATGGATTGCTTTGATATAGAATTACCTGAAACATGCAAGACAGGAAAAAGTCCACTAATATATGTGAAGGTTAAGGACAAAGTAAAACCTGCTTCTTTATTAGATTAAAATGATAGCAGGAAATAGTTTATTTGAGAAGCCTCTTAAATTTTAACATAACAAATTAGATCTTTTGTGATCTGACCCAGACTGACAAATTGATGTAGAATTTCTCCAGTAGCTTGACAAATAGGTGGTCAGTATAACGCTGACACTCAGGACCAGGGCCCACAAAGAGACTCAGTGAGTTGAAATTAGAGGAGCTGATGACTGCTTTCTGGTCCCCAATTTAGTGTCAGAGCCCAGATTAGTTCTAGCATCTGCGCCCTTTAACTACACTTTGCACTATTCTAGTCCTGATTGCTCTTTGGTTCTATGCTGCCAATCATGGAGGTCTCAAAAATAAGAAAGAAGTACAAATACATAGTAGAGATTAAACAGTTGCTCACCGTTACCTATGAGCTTTGGGGAGAGAGGAGGGAGAAAGGTGCAAAGGGTGTGCAAATGAAAGCACTTCAATAGACAGGACTACTAAAATTCATTCTCTTATTTTCTGACATTTTACAAGCAGAATGTGAGCATCAGGGTCATTATCAAAGCTTCTGTGACAACCTTACCCACCTAAATTGAGGGAGGCAATCTGCAGAGTAGTATCTTTTTACAGAGAAAAAGCCCTTTACTTTGAGGTATTTCTCCTGCACATCCGTGGCTGTGCGATGAACAGAAACCCTTTCTATAGACCCTTCCACTTCCTACGCCATCTAGTGCGGTGCTGGGAATTCATTCTATCTGTACAAACAATCAGCCATTTTGATTGCAATGCTAAAAAATGCAAGGACAACAACCTTTAACCAGCTGTTTTCACAAAAGCAAATGACTATTTATTATATTCTTTATAATTAACGAAGACCAAATTACTTACTATGATGAATGCCAATAAATACCCTCTAATATGCAGAAAGTTTTCCCACCATTTACATTTTAATGAGATTTGAAATGTTAATGAATGAAGGGAGTCTACTAATTACCTCAGCAAGCGTCTCAAATAAAAGTGAACTTTGTTAGATGAATTAATATTAGTTCCTCATTAGGATGTTCTAATAGCTGAAAATTATTAATGTTTTATCTAATATGCTGAAAACAAGTAAGTATTTGTTTCACAGTTTGACAAATTGTTTTAATGATAAACAATGGGCTCATCAGTAATACATGTGACCTTTCAAATGTGTTCCATGTGTAACCCAAATAACAAGATTCCTAACACACCTTTTCAGTATAATAAAGTTGTTTTTTTTAAAAAAAATCCAACAACTATGAAACACACAAAAAACCCTAAACCCTCACCTCTCTATTAATTTGATTCTTGACAATTCTTGATTGCTTGACAATGAAATGAAGCTCAGTTTAAGCCCTATTATTTTCATTAATACGTGCAATGCAAAAATTAAGATCACAAAAGATAAATATTAGCCTAATTATCTTTCTGTGTCAGATTTATGTCATCCAGTAATGAAATCAATGTCCAGTGCAGTTACCTGTTTTCATTAGTATATATTGCTTGAAAAGCTCAGCAGTGCAGCTCAGTGTAGAAACTGCTGGGGTTGTGTACGGGGCCCTGCATTAACTCCATCCATGCCAGCCAACAGAAGACAAACAGAAGAGGGCTCAACCATTTGCACATCAGAACAGCCCACTGCCAAATTGACCTGTAAATGGAAAAAAAATAATAATTTGTTTGATTCACTCCTTGCTCCCTCCCAAGAGTATTTGTTTTTAAATAAGCAACAGTAGTTCCCTATCTGAAAAGTGTGTTAAAAAAAGTTTTGATGTTGAAAAGAGCGTTCACAGAAAATTTAAAAAGATGGTGGGTTAGAATTTTAAGACTGCACAACACTAGATTGAATTGTAGGGGACAGATGCCACAGACCTCACAGATTCCAGGAGGACTATTTCCTAAAGGAAGTTTAAAACCTAAAGGTCACATTATGAATACATAAAAGTGCTAATTCACACATGCGTTCAGGAAAGAATATACACAATTTACTGCAATGCCCAAATAAAATTTATAGCCAATGTTTTAACCATTTATCTTGGCATAACGATGTATTTATAGCCTAGCTGTTTAAAATATAAATTGTCCTCCCTTCTCCCCCAGATGAATAAATAAGTGAAACATTCAACCTTATATTGCAACGACAGTTCGTTACAACATCCTGTATATACCTGCCCTAACAAGATTGCTGATCCTGAGAATACAGAAACACGTGTAGCTCCAAGGAATACACTGATGGGCGTATTTGTCATGTTCAGCCTCTGCTCCGAGGGAGTGAAGCCGGTGGGCTGGCAAAGCTTAACACGCTCTGGAGCACTCAATCCCAGTGGCAGTTAACAAACAGTTCCTTCTAAAACGGTTATATAGAAAGGTCAAAGTATACCTTTTTTGCTTGTTACATTAACCCCGTAACTTAGTTTGCTTCTGGTAAGGGAACGAGGAGTATATACCATTGTAGCTGGCTATTTTTCACATGCCAGCCTGATGAGATAGCAATGTATATATAACAGTACGCGTCCTGCGCCTGCTCCGATTATCGTACCTCTGGAGTCATGTGGGGTACTTCCAAATTCTGCTGCCATGCCCCCAAAACAGGTACATAAATCACAAATCTGACATTAAAAGGTGCTTTCTCTAATGGGTTGTGTCTCCAGTTGAGTTTATAAAATTAGTCATACTATGTTAGCTGGAAGTAAATTTCCGTTAAAATTTGGCAAGACAGCACTGAAATTCTAGCAGCAGATTCAGAAGGAGGCACACAGGGTGTTTCAACTGATTGGAAAAGTATTTGAAGGTCACTTCGTTTCTTTTTAATCCGTCACTAATTTTTTCTGTTCATGCTCTGCGGCTAGAGAGTGCTCCCAAAATACCATGTCTACACTCCTCTTTCCAGAGAGCTGATACAACTCCAAACGGGCTGCAGTATGATGCTCATCAGAGTGGTGCTTCCACCATCCTCAGGTTGGCAGGTAGTTGTGTGGACACATGTGCACATCAGGACAAGCAGATGTGGTCACGTGTGGTTACCAAGAGTTCTGGGTAGTTTCCCCATGGTGGACCTTCTCCTTTCTAGGTGGAACGTGCCGTTTCATGGGCTACGTGGCAAGTATGGCCATCAGTTTACTGGGTAATTACCATATTGTGGTGCTAAAACTCTTGATTAACTGTTATATGGGATTCTTTGGAAAAGAATGAAAAAATACGTTAGTGCTAATTAACCCCTATTCCTACCAAAGCTGTATGGCCAGAGGGGAAACCAACCTTAAAGGTGATAGCATCCTGAAAAACATGCCTTCTTATTCCAGCAAGAAGACAAGCAAACATTCCAGGGGCAAAATATGCCAAAAAGAGCTTAAAGCTCTAACTCAAACATAGATGCAAGTCAACATTTAGCATAATATGGAAGGAAAAAAAATAAAAAATGAAAGAGGGCAAAAGATGAAGATGCAGTATTTGTGACGATAGTGACCAGACTAAATGAAGAACTGTAACATCTATCAAAGAATACACTTCACTGGGTGAAGTGTAATAACGTGATACTGTTCTATGCCGAGGTGGGAATAGTACCTAATATTCTAAACAGGGATTTCCAACTTCTTTTTCTCTATACCCATAAAGGTAAAAATACTTGGAAGACAATAAAATAATCCAAAAGTGACCCACAGGATCAGTTTTGACAGATGCCCCTGCTTACCAGTCCTGTTTCACTACAAATGCAAATCCACAATCCAAAGCACCAAAGGCTCACTTGTTGCTCCAGCAATACAACAGTACTTTGGCTTTGCAAAAATCAATCCAATCAGCTAAAAGGGACCAGAAATCATCAGTCTCAAACACACGCTGTCACTCCTGTGGTAACGTATACTACTTCCTGCATGACTAGACTAGAAAGACTCCTTTTTCTCTGTCTCTTTTCTGTTATCAAGAAATGCAGAGTCGCTCCTTTTTTCTCTTTCAGCCGCCTTTCCACTGAATCACAAACAAGACAAATCAAGCAAGGAAACCAGCAGCAAGAAAAGCATGACTAGAAAATGCATTGTTCTCCATTTTTCTTCCCAGTCCTTGGGTTGACATTAGCCTCTGAACAGAATGAAAAATGTTTACAATATAATTTCACCATTTGTTTTTTCTTTTCTTTGCTTTTGACGGGGGAAAAAGAGAAATGCAGGAGAAAAAAGAAGGTAAGAGAACCCCCCTCTACCCTCTCAGAAGTGAAGAGAAACCATCACTGGGACTGGCTCTTCTGCTGGAAAAGAGAGCTGCCTTCCTCCTCCTTTGCCTAACCAGGAGGCAAAGGAGACCTTGCCACAGACTTTCCCAGAACACAGGAGAAAGAATTATTTTAGCTATATTTGCTGCTATCCTCATACTCATGCAATGAGATGTGGCGAGTCAGGTGCCACAGTCCAGACAGTCAGGGCATGTCCTGATGAGTAATTTCTGTGACCGTTGCCTAAAAACATTGCATTTTTGAAAGAATCCATCGTTCCTCTTTCTTCTCCAGGAGCAACGGTGTTCCATCACAGTTTCATATTGAAACAATGACAACTGGTGAGCACACTTTTCTTTTTATTGATGTGGTTGAGTAGTGAATAGGTCACCTCATGAAAACTTTGCTGGAGTTAGAACGTAGGCTATTACCTGAAACATGTTCATATGCTTGATGCTTCTCCTGGTAGCGATCCCTCTTCAGGAATAAATGGGCTACGGAGAGACCAAGCTAAAGGAAATTTGAATCGGTAGAGAGAGAAAGTAAAACTAAAGTGACATGTAACATCTTTGCTGAGGAAAAGCAATGTTTTTGAGGCTGGAAAACAATGTAACACATCTAAAGCCAGCTTTTATATTCCTTAAATGAAAAGCAATTAATCTAATTCTAAAAATGATCTGAAGAGATATTAAAGTTTTTATCTTTTGAGCCTTTCCAAATAAGGAGAATATTTCCTTTTAGACCTATTCTACAGATCACATTGTACATTAGTAATTTTGAGTGTTCTCTTCCAGAATGGTCTATAAAATATGCGAACGGCACCTTATGCTTCCAGAAAGACTGAAGCAGTAAGTGGTTTTGGCTTCTGTTGCCAGTTCACCATTCTTGTTTAGAGAGCTCACTCAAACTTTGATTCCCAGGACATCTTTCATGCCCTCCGTCTCTACTAAAGCAAAAGACAAGCAGAAGCAGAGGACATGTTGAGATTTACTGTGTTTACAAGAAACATTTTTTCCCCACTGATTTGCAGTGACTGATGCCAGTGGGAGTGTAATTCCATCCCCGGTATTTATGTGGTTAGCATAGAACTTTCTGTGCCAAATATACTTTACCAGAGTGAGTAGAAAGATTGGAAGAGACAATAAATTCTGTCTTGATCATTTTGGCCTTTGAGTTGTTTTCAAACCTAAAGCAGTTATTTCCTTGCAGCAAGAACTGCTACTTCAGGATCTAGGAAACCTAGTATTTCTTGTCTTACCCATTAGCAGGAAACCTTGGCATGTTTTCTTCCTCTAATTTAGCAGAATTAAAGACGCAGAATGCATACCTGTGTGTTTCTGTGTGTAATATACACAGACATGCCCAAATCCCTTACCATGAGAATGTCATGAGCATAAAATAATATTAATTGTTTTCACTTATGTTGCCCTTTTCATCTTTAAGGCTTGCCCAGTTTGTGTGTCTATGGATCATGGTGAGATCAGCTCAGGAAACACCACTTTTACCTGTACAAATAATTCCGCTGCAGAAAATGGGCTTAGCCATGGTAGTAAGCAATGACCTACCCTGTGTTTCTGTAGTATGTTTTACTCAAGTTTATAGGAAGTTTTTAAAGTGGGATGTTAATTACCAAGCCAAGTTAATTACCAAGACGTGCTGCGAGATGAGATACTATATCCTACATACGCTAGATACAGAAAGAAGCTTAAAGTTATACATGTAAATAGTTCAGAAATAAATCCTAAAGAAGTATGCCAAATACAAACAATTTCGAGCACAGTAGTCTTTCATGTAAATGAAGAGCACTACAGAAAATACAGCAAACTTTAAATTAAATGTGGCCCAGCTAAATATACTGGCCTCCAGTATACATAGAGCGATTCTTTTAATCTATGCTGTGCCTAAACCAAAGCAGTAATTTGTTCACATCCATGCAAGTGAACCTCTTTATATTTTATTTTACAACAAAAGTTTGAAGAGCCGCTTATGAGATAAAAAAAATCTTCAGGAGCCTGTTGAGAACTAAAAAGTTTTTTCTCACACAACCAACACAGCAGGAGAAGAAATGGCAAAGTTAAGACTTAATTCCTGTAATAAATATGGCAAACCCACCAGTGCTTCATCTAGAACTGCAATTTCACATACATCTAAAATTTTAGCAACATAAATTCTCTACAAAGAGGAAGTACATTTCAAAAGAACTGCGTAAGATTTTCCACTATTTTACTTTCAAGTAGAGGTATGAATTCTCTAATAGGAAATAGGAATATATCCAAAATAACTTTTTTTTTTTTAGAAAAAAAAACAAAAAATGTGAGAATTATTCTCCTGCTTACCCACTCTTAGTGTTGTTCAAATCACTGGGAATCCCTGCTGTCAGCCAGCCAGTACTCTGGATGCTGCAATATATTAGGATGCAATCTTTTGCTTATTGGCCTTTTGGATACTACTTTAGAAACTTACATTAATTACTATAATTGTGTTTAGCTGGTGGCTATGTAATCTGAATGCTTCAATAGTATCTGTGATGCCTTCTCCAGATGCAACAGTTGATTAATTAGCTTTGTCATTTAGCTTCTTTGCAGTATGAGGGCTGTAGCTGTTCATATGTTGCCAGGCAGATTATCATTCATCTAAGATTTGACTTGCAAAGTCTATACTTCCAGAACTGCTGCAAATCAATGCTGGTTTTATTTAAAATGCAATTAAAACCCAAGAAAACTATTTTACCCTTTGTTTGCCCAGTATATTTTTTGTAACACATTTCCAAAGTACGGCCTTCCTAAATACAGGAAAAGGAGCTTTCATATCAATAATTTTAAAAAGAATGTTTGAGTACAAAGTTGTTCCGTGTAATTAAAAATACTTTCTACATCTTCCTCAACAAATATCAAACAAGTTGCCACTACACTCAACTTCTTATACTTGAAAAAATTCAGCAATGCCATAATGGAGAGCTTCATTTCAAGCTTTTTTTGCTTATAGGCTGTAACTGTGAGGACAATGAGCTAACCATGAGTGGCATGATGAAGACACACTTGCTAGATGACTCAACGTTGCCTCCTGTCTCTTCTGCACCATAAAGGGGTAGGCTGAAGGAATACAGTTTAAAATTCAAAAGATAAGCAAATTGCAGCTGTGCTGGTTTGGGCTGGGATAGAGTTAATTTCCTTCATCCACTGAGAGTAGCATGGGGCTAAGTTTTTTATTTGTGCTGAAAACATCACTGATAATCCAGACATGTTTCTGTTGTTGCTGAGCAGTGTTCACACAGCATCAAGGCCTTTTCTGCTTCTCAGGCTGCCCCACCAGCGAGCAGTTGGTGAGGCACAAAAAGTTGGGAGGTGATGCAGCCAGGACCCCAAGTGACTAAAGGGACAGTCCATACTCTACAACATCATGCTCAGCATATAAAGTCTGTGGCTTTGGTATAGTTAGTGATGGGATTCACTCAGGATTTGGTCAAACCTGTCATAGCAGCACTACCTTTATTTTGCAAGCAAGAATAGAGAAATATCCCTATGACTGATGTATTCTGCAGTAGGGCACACTAGTGGCATATTCCTGTATCTCTTTTCAACACATGCAGTTACAAAATAATCACCCCACTGGACTTGTCTCCCAGCAGCAGGACCTACAGAAAAAAGGCAAAATGTCAAGATTAAGCTCTTTGCAGGTGACAGCCTGTAACCCTGATTCTGGGTTCATTCATAATTCATACTTTCCAAAGGACAAAGCAGCTATCCCATCTGAAAACTCACTTGCAACCACTCCTCTAGCCAAGCTTGTGCTCATTCCTACACGAACCTGAAGGTCACAGAGATTTCAAAACCAAGAGTTTACAGAACAGTGTAATACTGATACTAAGCTTTTCAAAACAGTAGTGGCCCAACCCTCAGAAGCAATGTGTTTCCACAAAGGCTGCTGAAGTCCACAGGAGCTGAGAGCATACAGCAGCTGGCCTCAAGCAACACAAAACGACCAGCTGATAATCCTTTTCAGACTAACAGCAGAATTGGGGCTCACGAGCTATCAACTTTTAGCTGCCTTAACATTTCCATAATCATAGTTAGCTTCCAAGTCACAAGATGAAGAAGGATGGAGAAAAAGCTGCAGAATTTTGATTAGGAGGTAAAGAAATTAAGAGCCTTGTTTTTCTTAACCCAGTAACAGTTGCATTCTGAACAGGAATGTTTTAGCTAATATACTTTGCTGGTTATTTATTCACAGTTTTGCAGCTAAAGACTGTTAAAGCTTTTCCATCATCTTTTTACCTGTGTATCTGAGAACCAAGAAGCTAATGGATTCTAACACAAAGGGATTAATACTTTTATTCAAATGACCTTAGAATATTGTCAGCATACACTTTTAAATTTCAATTAATAGCTCCTAAAGCACTAACAATCCACAATACACAGACATGATTGCTAATTATGAAAGAAAAGTTATTTTCTTTTATTTTCGAGAATTAGAAGGCTTTAAGATTATTCTAACTTTCCTACTGAAATTTGCTTAAAGTACAACGAATGCTGTTTTAAATTCTTCTGTATAAAAACAGGACACAAATGGTATTTGTTTGAAATTGTTTATATGGGGTTGATCAGTTCTAGAGAAAAAAACATTTCAATGTTGATTACTTCATTTATAATCAAAATAACGTAGTTGGTTTTTCATAAGACTTCCCTTTAAATAATATCTTCCGGGACACTATGATTTATTCATATGAAGGACTTTTACTTCTTACATTAGAGAGTATCATAGTATCAGTTATTTTACTGTTACTTATTATATATCCTAGATTTGGTTTAACGTTTAAGTTTCAGTTATAATCCAGCTGGTGCCAATTTACATAAACCACCCCTTCTCCAATATAATTTAAATATGTAAATGCAGACAGAAAAAAAAAGCACTAAAAATAATTATACCTAGTTGTATATCTGTACTTCAGAAAACCCTCATACCTTAAAATTTCTTAGACGGTCCACCCTTTCAGAGAATAAGTACAAGTGTCAACAGGACACAGAAATCAGTGATAAGGAACCTTTGAAGGTAGAACAAGGAGGATATAAAGGAATTATAAATCAGGATTATTGGGGGGAAAGAAGTTCTGAAATTAATATTTGACTTTATTATTTGAAAATATGTATACCATCCAAAGCTGCTGAATTTCAAAAGGGTTGCTCAGTTTTTGAAACAATCCTCCGTAAGTCTAACGTGAAAAAAACCTGTTACCTTGAATTTCAAGATTTAAAAAATATATATTTTTAGGACAGGCTGGACTATTTTCTGATGTATAGTCACTTCTTAGGTAAGATGGTATTTCAAGCTCTGCTATTTGATCTGCAGCTTGCTAATCACCAAGGAATAAAAATGAGCAGCAGTGCCAGTAGAGTTTACAAGTCCAGATCCGAGGATAGGACCATCTCCTTAGAGCAAGCAACCTGCTTTATGTGTTTACAAGTAGCAATTCTGAAGGTTCACTTTATTATTGTTTTTTTTGAAACTGATTCAGTCTTAAAACTTGACATTATTTCCTGCATACCACCAAAATGTGCAGACAAAATCACCCCTAGTTGGCAGTATGTATCCCTCAAGCACTGACAACTCAGAGCCACCAAAATTATTGTATTAAGTTATTAAGAATCTTGATATTTATCTCCTCTAAATGTCACTATGCGTCAAATAGAGTAGAAAAATTACATTCAATGATAACAGTTTCAGTCAAGTAGAAAGATTCATATTTAAAAAGAAATGCCAAACAATATTTAGAAATAGTTCAAGAAATAAAATAACTTTTCAATTTATTTGGTATATAAATGGGATATAATGTCAACTTATAAAGTTCAGTCTGTAGTATGACTCAATTTCTCAATTTCATTCTCTGGTTTTGAAATAAATTACTTCAAAAGAGCCCCAGCATTTAAAGTTTCAGACCTTTACTGAAAGACCCTCTCAACTAAACAACCAATATTTACTGCTGTTATCGAATCCCTGCAACTGTGAGCAACATTTAGCAAGTTTGCATAATCAATACCTCTCCTCTGAGCAGACAGACTTCTAAAAGCTTTGCCCTGCACCAAAAGGTCTGAAACATTAAGATAAATCGCCGTGAAGGCGGACGCACAAGTGAAAATATTTACCACTCAATAAATTGGATCATTCTGCTTTCTGTTGATGAAGGTGGTTACATGCTGTACGTAGCCTAAGTGAATTGCTCTCAGTTCGAAAATGTTTTTCAGTAATGCAGAATGAAAAACCGATTCTAAGCCTCTGTCAATATTAACAGTCCAGCAAAATTACACATTTGCATGTTAAATAATATAGTTTTCAATTTACCTTTCTTATCATCTATTCTTAAGTGCTATTTCAAAAGCATTAATTTACAGTTCTATAGAACAAAATTTTACATGTTTTTTGAACTTTAGGATCTAGCTCACTTGGTTCATATTGATTGTCAACCTTTTAAATAGTTAATTATTATCACTTTAGGAGGTGAGGGTTTTTTTTGGCTTTCGTGACTCTGAAATGATTTCTTTCTACCTGCTGTGGACAGCCTAAGTCAGAAGGATTCAGAGTTCTATTAAGTAGACAAGTCTTTCAAACTTTTATGAAACAGTTGCAGAATTTTTAATTAGTGACACTGCCATAAGTATAAGTGACTTCTCTTTAATGCAGAGCAGGGCAGAAGCCTGATAAGCTGGTTTGGGATGTCAGGCATGGGCCCCTTGAAACTATGGAGCTTCCTCTGCCCTACAAGAGTAACTGTAATGTTAAAGCTGCACGAATGTTCTCTGACCAGGAAAAGGGAACATAAAGCTTCCAAAAACGTACCTTCCTCTAGAGTCTGTTTTCTTGTCAACGTTTCCAAGCATTTTTGCTAGGTTTGGGTAAATGTTTTATTTGTTGAATTGTTTTCTAGCTGAATGGTTCTCAGTACCTGAAAACTGAACTACTTTGCAAGAACTTAGTTCTCTTCCATTAAATTCTCATTTAGAAAGTTTTCTCAAAACCAAAATAAAATTTCAGAAGAAAACCACAGAGCCAATTCCTATAAACAGCAATACCATAGTAGTTACCTGCAGTATGAATGATACAGATGGAAATTCATTGAAAGGCAAAGCACTGACAGTCATCCACAACCGTGACTAACTATAATTTATCTGGCCCTTTGGAAGTCTTATTCTAAAATATAACATCCTTCAAAATGTTACGATATAGAATCCTCAATTTAGACCGTTAACAGTTTGAATGAATCAAGCACAAATCCTTTTATTTTCTAAGCAGCTGCTTTCCCCAGTATTTTATTGTAGTTCTTTTATACTGAAGACTTAATAGACATAAGCTCATACTCCTCATTAACAACCAAATTATCAAATCAATCATTAGCTTATAAAATCAGTTTATTTACAAGATTTAAATACAAAAATACTTCTTGCAGTGAGACAAAAGTTTCTGTGTTCTGAAAGTCATGATGCAAATATAGTTCTTTCTTTTTAAAGAATTAGATAGTTTGTGTCTGATGCACAATTTCTTTCAGAAAAAGAGGCACGTGAAAGAAAAACAGAAGAGAAGAGAATGGAAAACTTTCTATAAGATTATACTGCATAGCAGAAGATTTCATAAAATTGTTATTTAACCCAGAGGAGAGCTCAAGGAATTAATGAGGTAACTGTCTTTTCTAGGCAGTCACACAGTCGACCCCCTACCCCTGACACAGATTATCAGATTATCCTGTGACGTTTGTTTCTAATTTTACGGATGAGGAAGAGAGATACCAGACAAAATTAGGTTCACAGGAAGAAAGGAGTGAATGAATCTCAGCTGGTAGGCTTGGAACTCCTGTAACTTCTGTGCTTGCCTGCCATATGTATGATCTCTAAACCTGCGTTTTTCTTCCATTCTTTGAACACTGCCATTCAGTCAGTTTTTCACCCAGTGCACCATGAATCCACCCATCCCACAGCTGGACAACATGTCCAGAAAGATACTGTGAGGGACACTATCAAAAGCTTTACTAAAATCCAGAAAAACTACATTAACCACCTTCCCTTCATCCACTAGGCAAATGACCTTACCATGAGGTTATCAAATTAGTCAAGAACCTTTGATTAGTATCAAATTAGTTAAACAGAACCCTTTGTGAACTCATAATCTTCTCCATAATTTTTTTAGGAATTGAGGTTAGACTAACACGTCTGTAGTTCTCTGGGTTGTCCCTCATGCCCCTTCTGCGGACTGGAGTAACTCTGGCTAGCTTCCAGTCAGCAGGGACCTCCCCACACTCCTAAAGCCTTTGGTAGAGGATCAAGAGGGGTCTCCTTCAGAATTTTGGGATGAATCCCACTGGGCCCTATGGACTGAACATTCAGCTGGTCTCTTAGAATTTCAATGCCCACAAATGGAAAGTCACTGTTCCCACACCGTTTCCTACACACTGAGAGAGAAACAAAGAACAATACAATTAGGTCCCCATTGTTCTTAAATACATAAACAGCAGCGCAGGAGTAATGGAAAGTGAGATAGCTGAGGAAGACTAGGCAGGGTTGGATTTTTAGTTTTCCCAAATCAGATCTTGTAATTTCTTCATTAGCATATAGAAATATGATCCCGTTCCCATGACATAAAACCTGCACAAAGTTTTTTTTCCCATAAGATAATGAATCTATTGTTGATATAAAATTATCAAAGGGCTAAGATGAAAACTTTAAACTCTATGATAAAACACTGATAATTGTACAGTAATATTTAATAGTGTGACCCAAAAAAAGTAGTTTTCCCTTCTGGATTCAACCTTAAGGCTTAAAAAAGATTATATACAGGTTTTATAAAGTCTTATTGTACCAACAGTTCTATAACCACCAATTATCTGCGTAACATTCTGTCTTATAACTGCCAATAAAACTTGCAATTCAGGCTGCAATGAAGTATTCTATTTAGATTAAGTAATAAATATAATTAGTTAAATCAATGAGAATTGTTTTAAGCTATCCATAAGTGCTTAAGAAACTTGAATTAGTGTTATCCTGGGCTTTTTCCACATTTTGGACTGATTCTAATTTCTGTAATGTGTTGGTGCAATTAGGAAATTCATTACAATGCCTATAACATAAAATTACGGACAAATTTCAATAAATGTCTATTATACAATTACTTGATAATATTGCAAGTTCTTAACTGTTTCCTTAATTAGCTGGTTTAATTCATGTAAATACCACATTACTTAAATTAAACACTTACTATTAAATTCTATGTATTTATGCCATTCAGCAGTATATGGTGGATCAATTCAATCACAGAACCATGAGAAGAGAAAATTAAGTTTTTTCATAGTTCACTTTTTTCCCTACAGTGACAAAATTTATTTTAAGCTAAACAGGGCTAATCAATCATTTTAATTAATAACCAGAGGTGGGCTGAGGTCTCCCACTGAAATGAACAGTGACAGCTAAGTTTGGTGTCATCTGCTTCAGGGCAGATTCAGCTTATTGAGTTTGGTGTTGAGAAAGACTCTTGGATATGCAAATAACTCCCCTTCTTTCTACACCTGAAGCAGGTCTTTATGAAATGTGGCATTTTGTTTTGTGAACAGGTATAAAACTGTTTAATGTGTTTTTAAACTCTCTTTTTGTCACTGTGGATACCTTTATATTTTGACTCCAGGTTATTTTCAAAGCTGTGAGTAGGAGTTGAAAATTTATACATCTGAATCCCATTATTTTCTAACAGGATTTGAATGCATATATTTGCCCTAAGATTTAATTATTCTTCTTTGAAAATGTAGATCAATTAGACAACTTAAAAACCTGCTCTTTGGGGAAATAACTGCCAGTTTCTCTTTTTCTTACAGTGTCATAATTATACCAGAAAGTTTGGTCTACCACTTTTTTCTTGCCTTTCATTTGCAAAGTAAAAAAAAAAATAAATAAAATTAATAAACTATCAATTTTGAAATTAATTAGTACAGGATTACAGAACTAAGCTGGAAGGGAACTTATTGGTACATCTCTTTGCTTCAATATGGAAAGATGTATAATTATGTGCAAGATGCTTCTTGACAATTCTGAAAATTTTTCTACAGAGGAGTTTTCATAGACTCCGAAATGGGCCTATTCCAAGATAACATTGTGTTTATTATTTCAGCATGCAAATTAAACTGGCATTAAAACCTATTATCTATTGTCCTATCATCACTAACACAGAGAACTGACAAATATCTTCCTCTTTCAAGTAGCATTTTACATATTTGAGCACTCTAAAATCTTCAGTTTTCTTTCAAAGAACCAATCCCAAACTTTAGAGTTTCCCTTTACTAGAAAAATTATCCAGATCCCAGGTAATACTAATTTTTCTCCTCTGAACTATTTGCAGTGCTGATTATAGCTTTCTTGATGGGTCCAGATGCTCTCCAAAACAGCTTACTATATTTCAGCTAAGGTTTCATATATGATGAACAAAGCAGAAGAATTACATAGCATTTCTTGTGAGCTGTACTTAATTTAAATATCCCAGCACGAGGTACAGTGTTCTCCTTTACAGCAGCATGACACCACTGACTGATGTGTGGCTTATGATCTGCTGAGGATTATCCTCAGATCCTTTGATATTGAATTGCTATCTAATCAACTCATGTAGAACTGCTATCTCTGTATTCATGCACCTAATATTACAACCCAAAATAGAAGCCTGTAGTCATCTTTATTGAACTGAATCACACATTTAAAAATCTTTTTTTCCTTGTTGTTAAAATTGCTTCAAATTATAATACAGACTTCCAATGTACTTGTAGTTTATACCAGGACAGCATAATAAGCATACTTTCTATTCCATTATCCAGTATATTAATGAAATATAAACTAGAATTCAAGTAGGATCCACTGAAGAACTTTACTCAAAAGTAAAGCTCCTTCCATTGACAATATTTTTCTCAATACCATCTTGTGATCAGTTTCTCTGTAACACTATGGTGGTCTCACCTACACTCTATCTGTGAAACTTAATTAAGAAAATATGTAAAACTGTCAGAAGTCCTACTAAGGTCACAATAGATAGTATCTTTTGATTCTCTACAATATATAAAACATTAAATCCAAATTAGCTGCTAATTCGTTGTCTTTTAAAATCCTACAAATAATGTAATTGTTTGTGACAATATTTTAGAGGGGAAGAAAGAGCGGAAGAGAGCAGAAAAGAGAGAAAAAATAGCAATGATTTCCCAAGTCTTATTCCCATTCCTCTTAAAAGCATTATGATGATTTTCATTTTCTAGTCTTTTATGCATTTTTCACACACTCTCAAAAATAATGGTCAATAACTCCAATAGACATCACTCCAATAAGTTCTTAAAGCAGTTTACAGAACATATTATAGAGTACATATTACCAGGGCCAAGAGACTTGAGCAGATCCAAATATACTCCAGCACATTCTTTCTCAGTTTGGCAGGAAGAACTTGTCATTCCCATCAGCTATGCCTATAGCTGAGCATTTCAGGAAATGTTGATAGAAAGACAAGACAACTTTCCCATATTGATAGACCACTGCCATCCCTGGCTTTCTTTTGTTTTTTAAAAAGTACTTGCAGAATGATTTCTCAACACTCTTTCATGTCACTTCCTAACTCTATTTTCTTGAGCTATATCTGATCTGGTGTTGTTCCTACCGACATGAGCTACTTTTATCTTTCCAACTCACCATCTGACTTAGTTTCCATAGTCTGTATGATCCCTTTCAAGGTTTAGGTCATTTGGTATCTTAATATACTTCCTGCTCTTCCTCTGTAATTGGATAGTTTGTACTTATGCCCTTAATACTGTCTCTTTAGGAATCACTTAACTCTCCTTAACTCATTTTCCACTAAATTTGTTCTAAGTTTCCCAAGTTTGCTAAAGTCCACCTTTTGAAGTCTATTATATTTATTCTGCTTTTCTTCTTCCACAGGATTGTGGAAGAATCTATCACTTACCTCCTACTAGTTAACATAAAATCTAACAGTTTCACCTTCTGATATTTTTTCCTTTTTCTCTCAATAAAAAAATTGTCATTCATACTTTCCAGGAACTAATGACTAAACAAAATGATTAGTCAGACACAAACACAGGTTTTGATAAGCTAAGCACAGTAACGTTTGAGGCTATCACATGGTTTTTTTTATCAGCAATTAAAAATGCTCCAGCTTGAAAAAGAATTCCTACTTAATAATTTTTCTATGGATACAACCCATTTTATTCTGAGTTTAAATTACTCAGTTCAAGCATATATGACATTACTAAGACCTACGTGTCATTCAGAATTGTTGAGAAATTACCAACCACTTCTTAGTCTGTGCGTGGTCTGAAAGCAACTCTGCAAACACTACACAAACCCAGAGTTCCAGATGCCTACAATTCCAGCGAGCAGCAAGGCCTTTTTTCCCCATCATTCCCACGGGCATTTTGCAAGCATCAGTAACACATCTGAAGTAAGCATATAATGCTCTCAAATCAGAATGGTAGTATTTTATTAACATGCTGCTCTAGTGTAAATTACTGCCTATTTTGGAGAACGGTGATGATTCAGGGCTCAAGCCTTTAATATTCTGAGGATCTCCTGAAATAATTTAGTCATAAACATACTGTCTATGTCAAATTGTAAATTTCATGAATTGAACATTCCTGGGATAGTGTTCTGTCATAGGCACCTAAACAGGTCTATCCCTGATGTCAACGTCACTCTCCAGACTAGGATTTCTAAACACAAGCAAAATGCTGCTGACTTTACTCCTTCTCTGAAATTTCAAATGGTTATGGTTATGATCTTATTCCATTTAATGACCTTACATTAAGTCCGGCAGTAAAGAGCCAGCTGAGAATGAAAAAACCCGCAGTAAGTGGATTCTCTGAAAAATCAAAGGCAAGTTTTATTTCAGTGATAAGCACATGAAAAAACCCACCAATATGCCAGCTGAAAACTTTTAGCTGGGGGAGGGGTAGCAGTCCAATGACACCAAGAAGCCTCTACCAACCTGAATTATTTTTTCATTCCTCTTGGAAAACAGATTCCATGCAAGTAATTTTTTTTATATTCTTTGCATTAACCAATTAAGTTTGTAAAACTGAAATTATGCAGGTTTTATGAAATACAAATGAAATCATTTATTTCTTACTAAAATTCCCCCCTAGTATCCTACGTAGCTTTGTTTCCTTTTATGACTGATACTTACTGTGTTTGTCAAGGATGTGGGAGACAGGTTTCCATCTGAGGTTTGAACACAAACATATCCTGCAGGGCAGCTCCTCAACCATCAGCCCATGAGATACTCAAATACACGTGCTTGTCAAGATGGGGCAGCTATCCTACGGTTTTGCTTTGATTTTCATTATCTTTACTAAATCCAGGCATCCTGCCTTTATGTGAATGTCATAGTCAGTTAAAGACTCATCATCCTGGAGAGTCCTTGAATGTTTTAAACAAAAATGTTAATTCAAAAATATTGAGAGGGACTCAAAGACTCTCACCATGTGTTTCAAAAGAAACGTGTGATGCGATTGTTCAAGTACCTCTGGAAGAAGGGAACGAGGATCTGCTAACTGTAAGGTAAGGATGTTGTGCATGAAAGCACCTTGAGCTTTGAACAAATCCTCACATGCTGCTATTACGTTTTGTTTGTAAGCATAAAGCACTCTTATTCAGTTCTCCACCTCTGCATTCCTTACACTTGGAGACTGACTCCGTACCAGCACTTGTATACTGATTCAATTAGACCAACACATTAAGCTGAGTGTCCTAAACAGGTTTAGCACTTTCCATTCGGAATGAAATCACAGTTAATCTGTTAATTAATATTAATTATTGCAAATGGCCTGAAGTTCAACAACTGCAGTCTGGTTTATTTTACACACTCCTTGGCTTTTAGCTGGAATGTGGTTTCGGTTTGGTTTTTATTTATTGTCTGACATTCTTAGGTCAGTAAGTTTGTTGGGATGTAGCTTGAACTGTGAGCTGTGATCTAAGAAATTCATTCCCGTTCCTGATGCTGCCATGGTCTTTATATATAGCTTGTGACAAGTCACTGACCACTCACTTCTCTCTAAATCAAGTGGAAACAGGACTTCTTTGTACTTCTGTTTCTTTTCCTGCAGCATATATATGAATATACTTCCTAACTCTGACAAAATAAATTAGTCTCTCTCATGTACTATCTCAGATTAAAATACACTGATGAGTTTTGAGCCAAGTTACACTTACAGATCAAAATTCAACAGTTTTCTTGTTCACATTAAATCCATCAATTACGGGATATGAATATACCAGTGAAGGAGAGTTGTATGTCAGGTATAAGGGTCAAGAAATGTACGCTTAATAATTATTGGTTTATTTTCAACATAGAAATATTAAATTATTTAGTTATGGTTTTACCAGTTAATGTACCATAACGTGGTAAAGCAGACACATTTTGATACCTTTGATTTTGTGGACTTTTAGTACTTTCAGTACAGCAGTCTTGCCTAGTCGGAGTGACAGATTGATATTGATTCACGCTCCACAGATATATTGTAATTAATTACTTCCTTTCAGCCATTTTTTTCTTTTGTGCAACACACAATACAGCTGCCACCTTTTGTTGTATACTGTTGCATTTTTCACAAGTTTCTACATTGTGTCTTGAGGTGGAGCACTGACAATGTTTTATTGGTAATCCCTTTTACTTTGTCAATAATCACAGAATCATTACTTTTAAAAGCCAAGATCTGCTACTACTAACAAACTGTACTACCCCATGCAATTTGAAAATTGGAATCAAACCAGGTGTATTAAATATATATGCTTCTGACCAGAATTCTGATATCTCTGGGCAAATGCTGTCAACAGAATTTAGGTTATAAGTTATCTGAAAAGATGGCACAGGATATATTTGTTTATTAATTGAATGGGGGCTCCATGATCTTCAAATCAGGCTTCAAGACAGGCTATTATTGCTATTGATCTTTAAACTTTACATACAGAAAACTGTGTGTTAACTAATGAAAGGAAAATTCCAGAAAATTGAAAATACCAGCTTTAAAGCAGACCATCAACACACATGCATCAAAAAAGACCATTAACACTACCAGCTAAAATTATTAGGGAAGATACTTTAAAGCAATCTTGGTAAAAAAGATTCTCATGTTTTATCACATGCCAGTTGAAGCTAAGTATTTAAATTGCTTAGGTTCTTTTGAAAATTCTCTACCAGGAAAAGAAAAATTACAAAGGCACACTGAGGTGGAATTTCTAAACTTTTCCTTGAACTTCCCTTATCCTACTATACCAATGTTGAATTTTTTGAATTTTTTTATGTCTTCTAGTGTCTGTCTGGTTCCAAACTCACCAACAGAGTACATGCAAGTCCTGTGCATAAATGGTGGGTAGATCATTCCAATCACTTCTCCCTTCTGTACTTTGAAGCTATTTGCTAACTGTTAGGAAGATTTGTTTTCAGAAAACGTAGGAAGAAGAGAACAATAACCAGACATCCTCTTCAACAGGATAATAAAAAAATAATCCTACTTTCAATCTCTTTTGATTAATGCTGTTTTTTAATTGCATGTTATAATATTTTTAAAGCCCTATAAACTAAGACAGAGGTGCACAGTAAGCCTGCCATTGAGACTTATTGAGTCCTCCAAATTCCAAGATACTTACTGTTGTCATGATTAAACTCTGACATATCTAATAGCATCAAATACTCTATCATGAGTAATGAGGCTAACTAACCAGAAGCGAAGATCAACTACTCAGTTATACCAGAGAGAATTTTACCATAATTTGTAGTGGGATAATGACATCAGTCTAGATGAACATTAAAAGAGCTAATGTTGTAAATTTAGTTGTCTGTATCATTTTCCCTATACATTTGACTGTGCTCTTATTGTAGGGTTTGTTCACAGTGACAGTACAGCCCCAGTCTACAACTGTGGTTCCTTGGTGACACCATGACAAAAATAGTTTGTCATAAATAACCAATAACAATGATAATTTTCTTAAGAATTATCAGCTCCTCTACCACAAATTATATTCAGTTTTGCCAACACTGAAGATATTGGTATAAACTGCATGGGTAACTACTACTAAAGCTAAATTATGCAACTTCAGAAAAAAACCCTCAAAATCTCATGATGAATCCTTAGCAGAGCAGTCTGATACTACAGTTTTGCCACAGCATGAGGAAAGACCAACACTTTTGTGTTAGACCAAGTTTTAATGAGCATGAATTCCTAAAACATCATGAACTTCAGGGTTCTCTTAGTCCTCCATTCATCACACATGCTCTGGGAATATATAAACTCTATTTTCCTGTTCGCATGACATCTGTGTGCTCTGTCTACTTGCATTAAAGTAAAATCACATTCTCCTGCAAGCTGGAGGAGTTGAAAGTGTTCAACAAAACAAGATAAGAATATGGCAAGATGAGAACTGAGCAGCCAAGCTGAGCATGTGTTATGATAAAGGTGAATTCCATATTCCCATCACTGTCAAAGCGCATTTCCTGCATCTTGTCCCCAGAGAAATATATGCTATTGGTGGAAAAACACTGTTTTCTATCTTCTGATTAATGTAATGTCATCCAGTACGTACAGATACCACATTCATCTTCAAACTGAAGCGTGATTTATAATATTTAAGTAGAGGAGGCATGAGTAGGCTACCCTTACACAAGGATGAGTAACAAAATTCTCACTTTTCAGGTTTTTTTGTTTGCTTTTGTAAGATAGTGAAGTGATAATGAAATGCCGCAAATAAATGTAAAGATTTAAACTTAATTATTTTTTAAGATATTCATACTTGATCAAAATGCTCTAATTTCTTCAGGAAGCTTGAAACCTCTTGGACAGCATCCTATGGCATAATATGTAACATCTTTACATTAGGTTAGAAGGGACCTTTAAGATCATCTAGTCTAACCATCAACCTGATAAAAACAAACAAACAAACAAAAAACTAACAACCTATCACTAAACCATGTTACTGAGCCTGAGCCAACCGGTCTTTTAAATTCCTCAAAGGATTTGTTTGTTTATTTTTTTCCCCAAGTTAAAATACATCAAAATAACCCTTAGAATGTATATATTTCACTGGGATTAGTTTTCTAAAGAGAAGAGGTCTAAGCATTTCTTACATAGTGTGTTCTACAGAAATATGTAAAGTTATATTGAAAACATTTGCTTCATTTTTAAAATTCTGCCAAAAGTATTTTGTCAGTTACTCTGCCTTCCCTCCTAGAATCATATGCCCTTCTCTTGTTTTGCTCTTAATGGAGAAGAAAGAAGGAAGGACATGATGAATGATGTTTCTTTTACTGTTTACCTCAGTCTCTGACACTGACCATACTTTATAGTGCGATGGGAAGATCACTCACGTTACCTGGCCCTTGCCATTAGCTTTCATGAAAATTCTATTTCTGAGTGACCCAGGCCTGTTTTAAGATAGACCACTACAGAAATTATGAAATTCCATTTTCCTCACCTCTTTCAAGCACTTACCAATTAATAGGAAAGATGCCAAAGTCTCCATTGTATGGCAGTTAATTATGATATTGGCATGATTTACAAACTGCTCAATTACCAGGACTGAACACAGGACAGAACCTTGACATTCACCTTCTCTCTGGCTCTCTACACCTCCAACATCAAGATGCTCTCAATGAGTCATTTTGTATTCTTTTAGAGACTTAACACCCTCAAATACCTCCTTCATCTTCCTTTGCCAGCATCTGAAAAATGTTTAGCTTGTTGCTATGGAATGCTTAAAAGAACAGATTTAAAGCATTCCTGGGCCTGCAGCCATGCATGTTTGGGTGTTAGCATTCCAGTTCAAACATAAAAAAAAGAAAGTGATTCTACCACCACCTACCAGATCTCTTGGAAGGCAAAAGTATAAGCTATAAAAGTAGATTGCATCATCATATTAACAGAAAAACAATGAGTTGCCAATAAAAAGAAAATTAAAAAAATCAAGCATGGTCCTTCTAAAACCCATCAAATTATTTTTGAAATGTTAGTTTCTGGGTGAAAGCAGGACATAATCTCTTAGAAACAGATGAATACATAGAAAAACATGTATTAACTAATATGAATCCTATAGTGTTCAGTGTTAAAATGTTAGAGATACACGCACTCACGCAAAAAAGGTGGCCACGAAGTTATGATGGAAGGACCACAGTCCACAAAACCAACAATAAAATCAGACGTGGGTGCTCCAGCTCGATGTGTACTTCTGCTGCTTCCTACCACCTGCTAACGCACACGCTGGAGAGGGAGCATCCCCACAACTGCCCACACGCACACCCTGAGGTGTGGGTCCTCACTTGCTGCACCCCACACTCACTGCCATAGCTGGGTGCTCTCTGGATGCACAGAGAAGCTGCACCCCAAGCAGAGACTGGGGTGCCTGTGGGGTCGTTGTCAGCAGGGACTGACTGCTACTCTGTTAAGCTCTTCTCTCTCCCCTCTCAGCACAAATTATCCTGCTTCTTGTATACTGCTTTTCAAGCTGACTCCCCCTTTTTTCCCCCAAAAGCTCTTTGGCAGTTCCCTGGATAGCGTTTTAGCTGGCTGACAGTCATCTTAAGCAAACTTTGTTAAATAAGAGTGTTGTCAGTTACGGCCCCTCCGACAGTTTTGCATCTCCCACACACAGGCACTGATCACACTCGAGTCTCAGAAAGGAAGGGGGAAAAGACTGCAGAGGTTGTCCACATATAGCTGCTCTGTGCTATGTGAACTTAATTCAGCCTCAAATAAACACCACCATCAAGTGGACTTTCAACAAAAGCACCCCCTAGAAGCAGCTCTGGTGCCAGCACAATCTACAGCAGAGTACTCCAGCGCAGCACACGGTGGGGTTTCCTGAACCAGGGAAATCCCAGGGGAGCAGAGACGCCCACCAGGAGCTCACAGCTTGGGTGACAATGGCTGAAAAACCTGGATGGAGCCAGGAGCAACGGTGGCCAAACTCCCCACCCTCCAGGCCCCCTCCATATAAAAAAGAACCAAGAGGGAGTGCAAGCGGCCAGGGTGGGCAAACAAGGTGTAGTGTGGCAGTTGGTGTGGCAGTTCATGCAGGAAGCGCGCTGAAGCTCTGCTGCTCAACCAGGGAGCAATGGTATTCATCCATCCATCCAAAAGCCACGGCCTCTCTAAACTCTGCACCTGCTGTGACTGATGCAGTGTTGAAGACAGAGCTCTGATGGGAACATGATGAAACCCAGGTGCCAGGCTGCAGGGTTGTGTCCCATGAACCCATCAGAGGAACTCGTCAGCTCACTGACAGAGTTCCAGCAGGAGGTGATTAGATTGGGGAGTATCAGGGAGTCAGAGAGACTGACCATTAGAAATGCACCCTGTTT
Organism: Scolopax mira; assembly: GCA_004320125.1. Taxonomy (NCBI): domain Eukaryota; kingdom Metazoa; phylum Chordata; class Aves; order Charadriiformes; family Scolopacidae; genus Scolopax; species Scolopax mira. The sequence continues at coordinate 42,278 of BJBW01003620.1, forward strand.
TCCCCAGGACAGGCCCCACATGTGGGACACGTTAAATGGGACATTCCCTATCCTGTCTTCACCCATCAGAATGTGGTGACTTAAGGGATAGGGGGCAACAGCAACAAGTTCCTGTAAGAGCAGCAGGTGCATCTCATCCATGACCACCGTGCCTTCCCAGGTGTCCTTGCACAACAGGTACAAGGCTCTGCAAGTAGAACTAACCAATTATGAGGATGATGGTTCATTTAGGTTGGAGGTCTTGACAATATTAGGCCATCCTACAACTTATGTTAAAACCACTTCCGTAAAGAAAAAAAAAATTAGTCATTATCATAGGAGACTGTTCTGAGGGGAACAGAAGGCTCAATATGCCAATCAGACCCACTTCTTAGGGAAGTCTGCTGCCTCTCTGGTGCACAGGTTAAAGATGTGACAAGAAAACTTTCTACCCCGGTAGTGTCTTTGGATTAATATTCATTATTAATTTTTCATATAAGCAGTGATGAAGTTGCAACAAGAAGTCCAAGGGCGATGAAGAGAGACTTCAGGGCCTTAGGATGACTGATTAAAGAATCAGGAGTACAAGCAGAGTTCTATTCTATCCTTCCAGTTGCATTCTTCTGAAGAAACTGGCTGCTCATGGCTTGGATAAATAATGTCTGAACAGCTGGGTCCAAAGAGTTGTGGTGAACAGAGTTAAATCCAGTTGACTACCATTCACAAGTGGTGTTCCCCAGGGCTCAGTATTGGGGCCGGTTCTGTGTAATATCTTTATCAATGACCTGGATGATGGGTTAGAGATGAAACCTTCAGTAAGTTTGCAGACAACGCCAAGTTGGATGCTATTGTTGATCTGCTGCAGAGTAGGAAGGCTCTACAGAGGGATCTGGACAGGCTGGATCAATGGGCTGAGGCCCATGAATGGGATTCAACAAGGCTAAGCACTGGGTCCTGCACCTGGATCACAACAACCTTGTGCAATGCCACAGGCTTGGGGAAGAGTGGCTGGAAAGATGCCTGCTGCAAAAGAATCTGGGAGGGATTGGGATGGAGGTGTGCCCAAGTGACCAAGGCGGCAAACAGCATCCTGGCTTGTGTCATAAATAGCGTGGCCAGCAGAACTAGGGAAGAGATCATCCCTTTGTATGTGGCACTGCTGAGACTGCACCCCAAATACTGTGTTCAGTTTTGGGCCCCTCACTACAAAACTGAGGTTCTGGAGTATGCCTAAAGAAGGGCAACAAACCTGGTGAAGGGTCTAGAGAACAAGTCTTTTGAAGAGTGGCTGAGGAAACTGGAGTTGTTTAGCATGGAGAAATAGAGGCTGAGGGCAGTAACAGGCAATAGGACAAGATGAAATGGCCTCAAGTTGTGCCAGGGGAGGTTTAGCTTGGATATTAGGAAAAATTTCTTCACTGAAGGTGTTATCAAGCATTGGAACAGGCTGCCCAGGGAAACAGTGGAATCACTGTCTCTGGAAGTATTTAAAAGATGTGCAGATGTGATGCTGAGGGACATGGTTTAGGGGTGGTCTTGGCAGTGCTACGTTACTGGCTAGAGTCAATGATTTTAAGGGTTTTTTCCAACCTAAATGATTCTATGATTCATTTACTTTTATCTTCTATCCAATGAGGAAAATTCAGCACAGACAGAATATATAAATATATCTTATAATCTTGCCCTTTTCCAGTGAATGAATTACCACAAAATTAAGATGGGTCTACTTTGCTTTTCCCGTCTTAAAATACACACTTTATCAAGCTTAAAAATAAAACCTCTTTCACTTCCCACTTAAAGTTATTTGACTGAACATTCTTTTAATGGATAAGTGTAATTTCTTGACTGCATATTTTTACATGGATGGTTATTTCTCCTGTTTTAAGAGGCCAGTGATATGTTGGAATATCTGCAGAATACTGGAAACTGGTGGCCTACAGCTATGAAAAAAAATAATAATTACACCACCACCTACTTTTTACCAAACTGAAATAGCAGGAACTTTGAAGAGCAAACAGAAGCACAATGAAGACAGCAATATCATAACCTCTCTTTAACTATTTATTCATGAAAGGCACTTCACTGTCAAATTTGTAATTCTGTGTTGATACTACTTTTGGAATTTGCATTAAATGACATTTTGATTATAGTATTCAAATGCATGTGCCCTTAAAACTTTGCCATTTATTTTGTATGCAAAAATCTTCCAGCTAAATGTCCCCATTTCCATTTTGCTCTGGATTCCACTGAGACTATATAGGAAAGAATAGCTAAGTTTCTCTTCACCCCAAAAAAATCTTGTCAGGTAAAAGAAAATCAAATTATAACAAGTATATTATGCACCAGCTGCTTGATTCTTAGCTCTAAATTACAGTGTTGGAAAATAAGATGTTTTTCTTTTGATAAAATTAGATTTTTTTTTAAATCTCTCTTTATCACTGATAATCCAGGAAACCTCCTACCTTGACATACTTAGACAAAGCATGTGTGTGTGTTTATTATGTAAATTCTCTGACCATGCCTTTGAGCCATAACCTTTTTAAACCACTGGGAGTTTCAACCTAAACAATTAGATACATTCAGTGAGGGAAAGAAAATTACTGATGATAATAAAACAGCAACAGGGAGATGACCTCAGGAAGTTTTTAAGTCAGAAAGTGCTTGCATCTGCACAACTGGGACCTGGGAAGCTATTACTATGCAATTGCCCTGTCTCCTCTTTCCTTGGGCATCTACCACTGACCACTGCCAGTGATAAAAAAGTTAGAATGATCTAAGCAGATCTTATCTAACCAGATTTATGCACGTGTTTATAATAAGCCTTAGTATATTTTTCGTCTTTAAGCCAGATGGAGCACATTTTGCTTCTACTAAAATTGCTCCTTGCAATTTGAAAACAAGATCAGATCATAGTATCTGAGTTTACATTTTGTAAAATATTTTGCATCTGCAATGAACTGGCATCTACCAGTCTGCATTCTTCAGTCAGCCACATATTTTCATAAAGTTCACTGTAGCAAACAAAAGAAAGCAAAATGCAAACCAGAACAACGTTTGCCAAAGTCATGGTGAGCTCAAGGGGTACAGGAAAATTAAGGTTTAAAAGCATATCTAAGATACTTATTAACTTCTAACATATTTTTTTTCCCCACTTGAATATAAAAGCAGTGTTTCAAAAGCATGTGGTGAATATTGTATTTAAAAATAAAATCAAATTGCTTGGCAATGAAATGTTACCTTGAGCACAGAATATTAAAGGGTTAGCTACTTTAAAGTTTTGAGAGTTTTCTAGTTGCTGGAAACCAAAACATCACAGAATTTAAACATAGATTAAAAATTAGCAAATCTATTGTCTTAATCACCTACCTAAACTCTTGGCTAGACCCAGGTTAGACTGTCCACTATCTTTCAAAATCAAGTTCAACACATGGTTAGGACATGATCCTCTAAGAAGTTGTGCTGAGGCACAACACTCTGCTTCTCGTAGCTAAGAAAGTGAAACATGAGTTTACCTTGGGTGTAACACACAAAGCGAGTTGTATAAACAGGGAAACCAGCCCAAAAAAGGTACTACTACCAACACTATAGTAGTACAATTTTCTGCATTTTATCAGACTGTCTGATAAGATTAGTAATATTTGTGCACTTACTTTGACAGGATAATACAAAAAACTGGGGGTGTTAACTCTAATGTCAATAAAGTAAAATTACTAGGTTTTTGGTTTGTCTTTCATTTTTCAGGAAAGAAATAGTTCAACACTGTATTCTGTGCAGCCTCAGAAGTGCTCAGATGAAATAATTAAGGTTTTTGGAACAATAGAGCTGGAAAACTTTAAGATAAGCCTTTTAGTATTAACGGCAGCTGTTCAAGGTTTTATCGCACCTTTTTTTAATTGCCATTATTTCAAGTAGACCTAATTTGGAGTGGTTTATTTTCTTAAAAGAAAAGAAAACATGGAAATTCCTGATTGACATGATAATAGGTTTGCTATTAAAATGCGCACTGTAAATCAACCAAATTACTTCAGAGCTGAATATTTCTGCAGGAAGATGAAAGCTAAGCATATTTAAGTTAAAGATGTCATTTTTTCAAAGCTCTAATTAATGTTTAAAAATATTTTTTCAAGAGTTTTACATTAATATTGCTAAAGAACTTCCTGTTTTGTGGGGTTTTTTTTTGCACTAGACAGCAGCTGTAGAATTCAAAACAGAATTATCATACAATTTTTGTATAGACCTAAATATCTTTTTTGACATTGCCCTCTAAGAACATTAGCTCAATTTTGTCTGTTTACATAGTCATAACCATCAAGAACAATGAAAAGAAACAAAGTAGTTAAGTCATAAGCTGTTGGCTAGAAAGAGGTCATCGTGTGTGATAAGGGATATGGCTTGGCACATTTGATTTTACCAGCACCAGTAAAAAGTTATGGGCTTTCCATCTGTCTGGCAGTTCAGGGTCTCAGGACTTGTCACGACTGTTCCTTTCCACAGCAACCCCCTCAGGCAGCCTCAATAAGCCCAGGCGTTTTCCTGAAGCAGTATTTGCCTTCTGATACATTTTTCACCACTCCCTCACACACTGTATTTCCCCTCCTTTGCATTTGCACATAAAATCCTTCTACAAAAACACTACGCCCTATTCCACCTCCTCATTTACAATACTGTTTCATCGCCAGTCAGGGATAGGACCCAAATTACTTCCCCACCCTAGGATTAGAGACCTTATCATGTATCTTGTCAAACTCCTAAAAAGAAAAGAATTCATACCACCTCAAGGTTGTCAACACTTACTAAAATTAAGACAGTGGGAATAGCGCATAGAAAAATAGTGTTACAGTCAGACCAGTCTTAGATTAAGGAATCATAGAATCATAGCATGGTTGGAAGGGATGTCAAAGATCACCTAGTTCCAACCCCCCTGCCATGGGCAGGGACACTTCCCACTAGAGCAGGTTGCTCAAAGCCCCATCCAGCCTGGCCTTGAACGCTTCCAGGAAGCCTCTACATTTCTGACCTGACAATACTGCTGACAGGATGTCAGTGAATAAATCTGGCAGTCGCTTGTGCCTGGAAGCTAGATCAGGGTGTACTGTTAAATAGCACATACCCAACAACCGCCTACCTTCAAGCCTTCTGCAGTTCCCTGTAGATCATGTAAATATTGACAGTAGGATTGGGCCATGTTATTGCCCACTTTTGCTACTGAACATGACTGAAAGAAGAAGAGAAATGTAAGTCTTGCTGCCCCCCTGCTACCTCTTCCAGAAAGCCCGGCAAGGGACAGCACGTGTCCTCCTGGCCAATGCATGACTCCTACCAGTCTATGGAGGAACTGACTCACGAAGGGAGTGAGGAGGAAGAATAATCCAGCAGCCACAACCCACTGAAGCAATTCCTTGAATGACCTCTCTGCTTAGAGGCAGGAACTCCTATAGGGGGTAAGATCAGTGGCAGAAGAAATACCCAACCATCTTAACAGACAGAAGAAGTTTGACCACTGGCCGCAAAAGCGGAATAATGGCTTGGTACTGCATCATATCCTGCTTCACCAACCATACCCATATGAGTACTCTTACATAGTGAAGCACTGACAGCTGAATTCACAGGTTCTTACAGCCCTCACAAAGCTGTAAGTCATCAAGCTTTTGCATTGGAGGAAACTTTGAAGGATCCCAGCTCTGAAAATGGTTTAATTTGTGTCATCTGGGAGTTAAGCTGGATGAAAAAGCTCATTGAGAGTCAAGATAAAGACATGGAGATTACTGGTCAGTTACCATTGCAGGCAAAACAGACACAGCTCGGCTAAAGTGTTAATTTATTACCATTTAAAATTGAACTGGATAATGACCAAAAAAAAAAAAAAAGACAAGAACTAAAACATCTTCTCCCCATCCACCTCTTCTTCCCAAACTGAACTTACCTCCTTCATCCCCGACTCCTCGACCTCCTCCTCCCAGAGCAGCGGGATGGGGAATGGGTGTCTGCGGTGAGCCCACGGCAACTCCTCTCTCTCCGGAGGCCGCTGCCGCCT
>BJBW01003620.1:48496-96314 GCA_004320125.1 Scolopax mira
CGGGCCCTCACCACAGGGGCCGCGCGGCACCGCCCCGGCGCCCAGTGCAGTTGCGGTCTTTATAGGTTGGGGGACAGTGGAGACGAGTAGATTCTGATAAAGGCAGTAATCACTAGAAAGAGAAATAAGGGTGTATAATACTTTATATTAGCAGTTTGTCACCTGTTAAGTCCCTTCAGCTAGAGACATGGCGGGTAATAACCTGCTGAATCCTCAGACTTCTCTGGAACTTCCACACACCCGGTCTGTAGGACCGCGACCACCTGGGACACCCGATGCAGTTCACATTGCACCTATAGTAGAAGAAATACGTGTTAACTGCCAGTAATAATATAACCACGTTTATTGGTAAACGACTGAATAAGAAAATTCATTCTTCTTCCAGAATCATGACTAAAAAGTCTAATTCATCAGGTATTCCCAGAGAATACACCAATTACTAATAATTAAACTGTATAACAGAATTGAAGCAGCATTTTAAACACGAGCATTCATAGAGTGCTCAGATACCATAAGCTTAGAACAGGTAAGTCCTATACTTACAAAAATGTTATAAGCAGAGCTGATATTTTTTTAATTTAAGAGCCAAAATGGAAAACCAGATTTCCTTTTATGTATATAATTAGAGAGCCCATGATAGGCACACTGGAATTTATTCTGATGACTGACAACCATGAAATTTTAAGTGACACTCTGAGAACTCTGTCATTTATTTTCCTGCCGTCCAGCTGCATTTAAGTAACTGTCCTTCAATTTCTTGATATGAATACATTTAGACACTAGCTAATGTATCATTCTTGTCATCTATTCACTTTCAGCAGTGCATTAAAAAAAAAAAAAAGACAATAAATTTAAAGCAATGTCAAGGGGCAGTCTTATCTGATGCACAATATAATACTCTAGTGCCAACAGCATGAAGTACATGTAAGGGTGAAAGTTATACAATGCTTCTAAGTATTTACTCCCTTTTAAGTTGTAATGTTAAGTTATATCAAGATTTATCCTTATTTTAAGGACAGTGCTGCAGTACACTATAAGTCCATACATCCATTACATCAAAGCTTCTGAAAACACATTCAGTATTCCTTTGGAGTAGACTTTACTCTTAGTAGAGCAAAAAACTGTCTTTATTGTCACCACCCGCTTTAAATGTGATTAGCTTCACAGTCTGCTACTAAGTGTTTAAATTTCTTCCATTTTATAAGTTTTTATGCATACTCTCCTTTAAAATGCTAAGCACATTACACATTCTCAAAAGGTGAGGTGAGAATATCTGTTGAGAATATTAAGCATGCATGTACAAGGTTGATAAGTCATAGAATAAAATCATTGTATGGAAATGTTTGCTTTATGCAAGTATTCTGCTTTCTCAGATATCTGCTATAAAGTATCACTTCAGAAAGCAAAAGTCAATTACGAATAAAACAGATAAATTTAACATAGACATCTGTAGCAAGGCTTGTATTATTCTTAATCATTATATAAAAAATAAGCTTGAGCTGCTACTGTGACCTATTGCAACTGTTCCCTTTGGTCTTCCAGTCCCAGGTGCTGTGTTTTCCTTTGCCATTGGCAAATCATTTCTCTTCCTTCCTATGTAAAAAGTGACAGTCATGGATTCCTCTTCAGCGAATCTCTCTGTGCCATTAAGGTTCTTTTTTAGGTCTTTGGAGCACACTGACTGCCTCCTAAACTGGGAGATAGCCAGGCCGTTTCTGTCAAAATTTGGAGGCAGAGATACGTACCTCAGATCATTCGTGAATCACAAAATATGCCCTCATTTTCCATCTCTTTTTACACAGAAATTAGCTGGACAAAATCATAGAGTCAATGCTGATGTTGCTTTACTATGGTTTTGTGTAAAATTACAAAAATGTAGGCAGACAAAGCCACCTAAAAACCTAGCTAGTGCAGACAAAGTTTCACACAACAGTTTCCCCTATCACAAAAGCATTTTGGTTCAGTTCCCATTCTTCCCAATCTCTAGTCTGTTTTACCATTGCAGACACTTGCAATCAGGCTCATTGGGGTAAAGAAGTTTGTTATAACAATCAATGTGTAGCATATTTTTTCTATAGTTCCAGCCATAAGTATATTTTGTGTTCAACATAGATAAGCGTACCATCAGAAGACCCTTTTATTCCTAGAAGATTTTTTTGAAGATGAAAATGTACAAACTTTCACGTTACAGTACTTTTACAATATACCTAATCATTTTCACACACACTGAAAGAAAAAAAGCAGGTCTAGTGTAAATGAAGCAGCCATATACCACTTAAATATATTGGCTTATATGAGATGTGAAACCAAGCTAAATGGGCAAGATTTCCTCAGAAACATGTGAATACCCTCATGTTAAGCCCTAACACAGGCAAAAAAAGAAAACAAACCTTAAGACGGTAAGAAAATCAGTCTGAGATTACAATAGGATTTTGTAAATGTTTCTTTATCCCTATTTTCATAAAAGAATATTTTCCAAGAACCTATAAAATCAATACATCAGTGTTTTCTGTTGAGTGTACTCTTAAAGGAAAATAAATTGCTTAGGGAAGAATAATTTTATAATTCAAATGTATCAATACTAGATGACCCTATGTAGAAAAACATCCAAGTCATAAAGCACTATTAAGGAAAGGGTAAAGCGTAGGAAAGGCATCTTATTAACCCTAAGATTCTCTTGCTTATAGGTTATTGCACACATGCTGGTTTGACTTTTCACCTGCCATGAGTTTTTGTGCAAAGGGAGACATGAATACTGTTAGAGAAAATTACAGTTCTGTACTCAATCACCTTTATACTTAAGACTGATATCTGGACAAGTATTGAAAACTATTCACATCATCTGGTGTACGTAGCAAGCAGTGCAGCACCAAATGAGCAACAGTTACTATGTGCAAAGAGAAACAAGCCACATTATTCATGGTAAGGAAATTATCGTTAAAAATATGTTTTAGAGAGATTATCTTGTATAATTTTCTCAGTTCTGACTCAGCTCAGGTGGCTCACCAATTTTACGAGTTGATAAACAGCTTCTAAAAAAAAAAAATAAAGAAGGAAAAACATTCCTGATAAAGTACTGGTGCACTTCATGGTTTTGTTTTCTGTTTGAAAAAAGAACAGTTCTAGATGTGAGGGGAAAAAAGTACATTTAAAATGGTCTTGCAATCCTAACACTGGAGATGAGGCTAATCAAAACTTCACAAAATCAAAACTGAGGCTAATCAAAACTGACAAACCATTTAGCATATTGTCTTTCTAACTAGAACGAATTTTATCTAGTGGTAGTTCAGATGAAGTATTTAGTGTAACTGGTGTTATGGGGCACATTAATCAAATGAGAAGCAGTTAGATGTTCTTTGCTTTGTAAATTATAATAAATAAACGGCATTTCTACTTGTTATTTATCTACCTTCAAACTTTAATGAATATTTCTAGTGCTAATTGCTGATTTTCTATATTTAGAGGGAACAGGCACATATGGAGATAATAGCACAATGTGATATTTATGAGGTGCCAGTTCTCTTATAAATATAGAAATTGAGTAATTAGCACTAGAAATATTCATTGAAACTTCAATGCACACTTTGGGATTTGAAATTAAATTGAGCTAAAGTTGATGATCCTTGTCATAAATTAATATTTGGGGATTTGGAATTTAACTCACTAGAGGTATGCCTTCAACTACTGAATAATTTAAGTAAAAGTAACATTGGACATAGCAAGCACATTTGATGAAAGGAAAGGCATCAAAGGTTAATTACAGCTCTTTGACAGTGCAGGATTGTTGTTATCACAGTTTTTATCACAGTTGTTATTTCCCATTATAACAGACTATTTCTCTCTACCTCTAGAAGACAAAAGGTGATTTGAAATAGTGGTGAGTTTTAGAGGTTTTCCTTAGTTATCTACAGAGGTACAAATCTATGATAACAGTTATAAATTATACTAGATAAACTGAATGCTTCATTGACATAGATTGATTTTCTTTAAAACCACTAATAATCTTTGTAATAATAATACCGAAATAAAGTTGCTTATGAAGATTTAGAGTTGGGTTTGATAACCTATGCCTTCTGAAAACCCGAACTTTTAAAAATTCAATAATAATAATCTACTTCAGACTCAAATGGTTGAAAATGAGGAGATACAAAATGCCTGTACAATATTGATTGATTCTGGCACAAAGCGTAGATAAAGGCAAGCCCTTTAGATGCTTCTTTTGCATGTTGACATACCAGAGCAAATCCAATGTAAGACCATGAAGATGTTAAAAGGGTCTGAGCACCTGCTACATGAAGAAAGACTAAGAGAGCAGGGACTGTTTAGCTTCAAGAAGAAAAGGTTCGAGGGCATCTCATTAATGCATTTACATCAGCTGGGGGGAAAGCAAAGCAGAGACAGACTCTTCTCACTATGCCTAGTAAAAGACCAAGAGACAATGGGCACGAACAGAAATACAGAAAATTCCTTCTAAACACAAGAAAACATTTTTACTATGACAACAGTCAAACACCGCAACAGGCTGTACAGAGAGATTTGGAGACTCCATCCTTGGAGTCCATCCTAAAAGTACAGCAGAGCACAGTTCTGAGAAATCTATTCCTTTGCTGGCACTACTTTGAGCGAGTTGGTTTTATTGCATGATCTCCAGAGGTGCATTCCAAGCTTTGCAGCCATTTTGTGACTCTGAAGTCTCTAGGGAAGAAGTTGTGTTAAGCTTTCCAGTTTACATAGGATGCCTCTATGAAATGTGAAGTTCCTGGAGGCAGGAGAAGGCAAACAAGCATGGTTTTCTATAGGAGACGGACATCTTTCAGATGTTTTAAGATGTCTATTAATGTATCACATACCAATGAGAGCAAATAACTTGGGTAGGTTTCATATTTTTGTGTTCCAGGTACTACTGTGACTTACTTTTTTTTTTTTTTTTTATAGCATCCATTATTCAAATGCAACTACCTGCTTTTATCTGTTGAAGTAATTTATTTTGAAGGCCAAGATATAAGACCGGTTGGAGTTTGTGACGTATTATGAAAAATAATTATAACAATCAATGTAAGAATATACTGATTTTTTTAAAATATGAAAATATTTACTTTGCAAAGAAATTAAAGTTAAGAACATAAATTAATCACTTCTTGAGTTGGTTCCTTAACTATGCAAAAGTGCAATAAATCATAATGTGATTATTTATGCTAAGTAATTTGGGTTTTATAAGAAGCTCATTAAGTAACTCCTTATCTAAGTTAAATGTTTGGGAGCTTTACTTTCATTAAATGTTATCTACATTCACACGAACAAATTCATACATAAATTCCTATTAATCAGTTTAAAATAGATTTTAATAAAACACTAAACAATCTGAATGAGGAAATGCTTTTAATACATACAGTAGACTTTTAACTGATTAACATTGCGGTCCCTAAATGATAATGAATTAATAGGCTTTAAAACTAAATGCATCTGACTATTGAATAAATAAAACTAAATGAATGGAAGCTTTGAAGGCTCCTTGTCCGAGGCATTAAGGTGACTTTCTAATTAAAGTTAAATTAAAAGCCTGTAATTCAAGCATGATACTCCAGGATCTAAAGTAGTGGGCTCACATAATCATGTGATTCTGTAGGACAATCATGGTTCTAAAATAATTTGGAAAACTTTATCAAAAAAGCATGTCATACCTTAATTGCAAAGATTTTGACTGAAACGTAAAGCAGCAGCATGTGTTCTCACAATGAAAATCTCAAAACCTAACACATTTATATGCCTTCCATTTCATGATTAACTTCCATACTTACAACCCTTCCATATTAATTGAGCATGTGGCAACAGTATTTGAAAGCAGATGTGAAGTTTGCCTCTTCAGTGAATTAATACTATGGCATTATGTGCTACTTCCTGACTTCACAGTTACGTGAAAAGAGCTCATCTCTATGTAATTCAAAGTGAACACAGAGATACATCACACCATTTACGACTGCAATGAAATTCCTCATCTACAAACTGTGACAAAGGGTAATACAATTAGAAGAGTTCACTTAATTCTATCACCACTTCTGCTGTAGTATGGTGTGAAACAGATAAATAGCTCCCACAGACACTTGGTAAATTTCTAAAGAAGTAGAAATTTATTTTGCATTTCTCCTATGCTTTTAGCAGACAGTGATGTAAAAAAAAGCATAAAGAGCCCAAGGAGTTCTTCACAAAATAGATACATTTAGAGAACACTGTTTTCCAAACAATGGAAAAAGTATCAAGTGCCGGAACTATATTGTCACAGATAATCCTTTAATCCATCATATTTGATATATGCAATAGAGACTCCCAGATTGGCTTCTGAATTTAATCCAGCTGATGCTTCCCCTCTATAAAGTAAAAACAAATGAGTCTATTCAAAGCATTTGAAATTCAACTGTTAAAAAACATCAGAAAACTGCAGGAGGAAATTTATACTTCATTACTGAGAGCTGATTCTGAACATTGTGTGCTAATGCAGGAGTAAAACCTCAGCAAGGAAAAACAAAGTCCATGCTGCTTCTACGTATCCTGTCTGTCCTGCAAAGTCAGTCAGCAGCAATAGAAACTCGTAACTTGACATTACGTTTGCGTTTCATGGGCAAGTTTTAATGAGATTATTAATATGGAAAAACAATTCCCAGTTTAGATACTTGAATTTTAAAAAATATTATTTTATTTTTAATAAGACATCTATTTTTAAAAACCTTGGCATAAATGATTCTGACATTTCCAATTGTATTGGCTCTCAGGAAGAACTGATCATCAGGAAGCTGAGAGCTTTTAGACGCTCAGAACTTAATCCCCTGAGGAAACAGGGTGGGTGATCATAATGGAAGAGTTTCACAGTTTACATGAGCTGCACAGCCCATGGAAATGTTTTCCAGTAACTATTACACTATTTCTGATATGAAGACAATGCTAAGGCACTGTAATTAATATTTCTTATGCTCTCTTCAGTACCCCTTTGCTTCAGCTTGTCCTGGGCTCTAGCCTTTACCCCCCATTTACATCTCATTTTTCCCCTTCCAGCATCTCATACCCATTGCTATTCCACTCACTCACTCACTCTCTCTCTTCTCCCAGCTGCTCCCAGGCTGCAGTTTCATGACTACAATGAGTAGATGGAAGCCATGCAGCTTCAAAAGCAGCAAACTTACCACCTCCTTCCTTCTCCCTGGTCCCTGGCTCTCATTTCCACCCCCACCACATCTGGTGCTGTTTTAAAATGAGGCATGTTTTTGGCAATTTAATGGGACGGAGAACAGGAAGAGCGTGTGAAGACTAGCAGCCAGTGATGGAAGTAGAGCATGATAACTCTTTCAGCAGCAGCACCAATTTATGACCATTTCAAAATGACTCCTTGCCTTCATAAAGTCCTAGTATTTCTCCCATCAGTACAGGTCTCTCTCCCAGATCCATTGTCCTGAGCTATCTCACTCCCTGGCTCCTTAGTCTCCCCTGTGGCTTCAACTGCTTCTCCCCTCTCAGCTCTAGTTACCCTGTTTCCCCACCTTCTCCTTAGAGCATTTTGTGAAAGTCAGCAGGGAGAAAGCAACACTGCTGCTTCCTTAATTCCTCCAACATCACCTTGTCACCTTCACTTCTGTCATGTCATTAGCAGCCATCACCAGCCACCAGCCTGCTTCCTATAAATCCTGCTTGCATCTTCAGTCCAAGCGTCTGGCCAACACAGATTAGAAACCTCAAAATATTTGATTATCAGCTTTAGCTGCTTGTGTGCAGAAGGTTTGCATAGGCTTACATATTAAATAAATTGTATTGTCTTTTCATTCAGAAAAGAAGGAAAAAAGTCAACATTTACACCAAAGTGATTACATTTTATATCCTTAAGTTTATGTGTAACTTGTTTTGGGGGTTTTTTTAATAATATATTTGCAAGATTAATTTCTAGGCAGATCCTCTCCTATTCTTCATTTTTCTCTTATAAAATATTTAACTGTTTGGCTTGGACCTATTTCGATATGGTAGCCTTGCCAGGGTGACTTAAATATGGCAAACATCCACAGTAAGATTCACAGTGCTATTTTGGCCAATTTTAGACATTACTGACAGCTATTCCTTAAAAACAAAAAGCATATTTGCATAATAAGCACAAAACTGTTGGATATAATAGTTTTTGTCAACAGAGTGTACTTTTTTTGAGATAGAAGTTCCAATCTCAAAGTCCCATGTAAAAACCAAAATCAGTGTAAAGACAAAATGGACTCTGAGGATTTGTCACGTCCCTGAGAGCGCTCTTAGCCCTGACTGTCCCTGCCTAGCCACCCAGGGCTCACCCCATCCTCCCATAGCCCAGGACTCCATGTAAGACCCCTGGGACTGCCATTTCCTGCCCAGGTGATGCTGCAGCAGAGGTGGTCTCCAGCTCCCCCCAGCCTTGCCCTGTACGGCCATGGGCCCCACATAGCTGGGCCCACCAAGATGTCCACATCCCGACCTGGCCTCAGCACATTCTAATCTCCAGGGAGGTGCCTGATGGCCAGGGCTAGGGCTGCCCTGGTGTCCCCATCTGCCTGCTCCTGGGTGGGGTGTTGGGATGGGCCATGGCTGCCCTGGGTGCTCCACACACCCAGCTGAGACCCTGACACAGCACCAAGGAGCCGCTAGCTCCCCCGGTGCCCTGACAACATTTTTGTGTCTGACCACATGCAAGTTGATTCGCCATCGTTTCCATTTCACTATTAATTCAAAATACACAGTTTTCATTATATTATCAGCACTGGTGAAGCCACACCTGGAGTCCTGTTCCAGGTCTGGGCTCCTCAAAGTTCAAAAGAGACATGGACATACTGGAGAGAATCCTGTGAAAGGCCACAAAAATGATGAACTGGCAAATCTCTCCTATGGGAATGTCTGAGAGAGCTGGGGCTCTTCAGCTTGGAGAAGAGAAGGCTCAGAGAGGATAAAAACCTGAAGGGAGATTGCACAGATGACAGAGCCAGGCTCTCCTCAGTGGTGCTCAGTGGCAGGATCAGAGGCAGTGGGCACAAACTGAAACATGGGAAGTTCCTCCTGAGTATCAGGAAACATTTTTACTGAAAGGGTGACTGAGCATGAGCACAGGCTGCCCAGAGAGGTTGTGGATTGTTCCTCACTGTAGATGTCCAAAAAGTCATCTGGACATGGTCCTGGGAAACCAGCCTGAGCAGAGGGGTTGGACAAAGGGTCCTTTCCAACCTCTACCATGCTGTGATTCTGGGATACAAAAGAATTACCAAAACTGATCTTAATGTAATGGCCAAAATAGGTCATATTTCTCCAGCAGGCTCTAAACTGGCAAACACCCAGAAAAAAGGAAATTCTCCATCCCCTCTACTGACAAACAGGAGTTAAGGTTCCTTGTATTGATTGTCAGGATCATATAACAAGACCGCATAGTCTGTCAAATAGTCAGACTTCCAGCATGCTCTATGAAAAGCCTTATTCACTAAAAATAGGGAAAAAAAAAAGGAGCCTAATCCTAATCCATACACAGGCAGAGACCATCAAGGATGGCAGGAAATCTCTGCCACCATGCACATCTCCACTGGATTATGGTCACTACCAAAAAGTATTTCAACATCTAATTAAATTGCTGTGTGTGTTTCTTTCCTGGTGAATGGAGAAGCATATGAAAAAATAATCAGGTCATGTTGTCTAACTGTACAAGGCAAGTTGAGAAATTTAACTGGTGAAAGCTCTCTAATAGGTATCATGAGATACCTGCACAGCACAGCTCAGACCTTCATGGCAGCCCAGAACAGCTGGAGCTCAGGAGAATTCCTCTCCTGTTAATAAAAATTTGCATTGCTTCTGCTTACTTCTTCTTGAAACAGAAGCTACTGAAAACTTTAAATATGCATCCAGTGGTCAAACCTGGTCATAAAGGTCAAGGTCATAAAATCTGTTCCAGTCACCATAAAACGCAAGGGCAGCAGCCCCTGACACGTTTTGCACAAGGAGGCACTTTTAATCTCCATGCTTAACAAATTAAAAGCAGTCAGTATATAGGAAGGCTTAATGTAACTCTCAATTTCTTGTTTGAGCTAAGAGAAAAACAAATCACCTCTACACACAAGACTGCCTTTAGTAGAAATTGATTCTCACCTAAAGGACTAAGGCTTGCTAAGAGGCTCTCAGAGGGATTCACCTAACCTCAATCAAGACAAAATTAATGAAGAAGCAGACATCTCATGGCATATCTTGGCATATCACCTTAACAGGAATCGCTCTGTCTCAACATTTTCACTGAAATTAATTTAATTAACTCATCCATTAATAATGAATGATCTACAAGCTTGAAAATAACCATAGATAATTGGCTTTGACTCGATTTTTCCAGTAAGCTGACACTGAAATGGATATTTTCACTCCAGGGCAGCTTTATGATATTAAAACAATATTAGCTGGGACATACATAGTCTGCTGGAGTTCATAAACATCTTAGGTATTAAAAACAAAGTAGAAAAATATCTGTTTGTTCTTCCAGGCATGAAAATAGGAACTGATATTATAGTGCATCTATCGGGTCATTAAATCATAACTTTCAATTTACCTTGTCACAGGCTTTTCTTTCTTCTAGTCTGAGGGATTATAAAACTGTGTTACATCTACTACAAATTATCAGAAACTAAGTAGCTCTCATGATAACCGTATCAAAAACTCAAATCTCTTGCCTGACCTAAACTTAATCCCAGTGGCCCTGAAAGATGTTAATGGAAATAAATATTTTAAAGAGCATATATAATAAATCTGAAAGGAAGGCCAACAATCAAATTCTTACCACTCTTGAACTGAAAACTATAGTATTTATAAATAATTTTTAATAAGAAATATGTCAACAACCTCATTCTATATCAAAACAACAAACAATGTTAATAACACTTTAAATGTGAAAAGAAATATTTTAATTACTAATTTATTGCTAGTTCATCTCCCTCTAAGCTTCACATTACTGGTGTCCAGATAATTTACTCTTCATTGTTAAAGTCTATTCTGAGTATTGCCAGGCATTGATTTAATTTTTCCTCTTTCAGGAATTCTCCTGGAAATTGACTAAGTAATTAAGACTGTCTTTGCGTCTGACTGCCATTAATTGTTTTGACAGATTGTGATCAGCCTGTATCACATTGGGAATTTCATTTTGTTCTAAACATCCATTTTGATCTTTATGCTGAAAACATATTTAGATGCAAACAATACAGATTTATGTTGCAGAAGTCTTCCAGGGAAGTGAATATGAGACTTCTGTCTGAAGTGAAATGCTGAGAAGATTGAATAGGAAGGGTCAGACAGTTGTCTAACTTTCAAGAGATTAAAGTGAAATGGGTAAGTGATGAAAAGTTTATTTTGTTAAGTTTTCGTTCCTTGCTTTCTTGCCATGTTACCTCAGGATTAAAGCAGAAGTCTGGGCTACCCAAAAGTTGTTGGTGGGATGGTGGGGAAAGGTGCGATAATTTACTTGAGAGAGAAGGGAAAGTCAGAGGCTTCTGTGTTTGGGAGGGTTGGAGAGATTGCTGAGTGCCCCATCCCAAGAAAAGGCACTGCTTTACACTAAATCTGACAATAATCTAAGTCACAGAAAGAGATAGAATCATTAGTTGCAGCTAAGGAACACTTGAAATGTCAATGCTTTTTTAGTGTGGAGGAAGATGATTGAATAAAATTGGTCAGACACAGTTTAAACTCAAGTAGGTTTCCAGAAAGAAAGAAAAGGAATACAAATTTATTTTAAAATTTAGTCAATATTGGCCTGAGATCTGAGACAGATGTTCCCACTCTTCTCAAAACAAACAGAAAAATGCCAACCTTTTCAGTACTGTGCACTAGCATTCTCTGCCAGACATAAAGCTGCTTCAGTGCTTTGCACATTAGTTTACTTTTTGACAAAACTGGGTAAGTGCACACAGGAATAACACCAACATGAGCTCTTATCCAGCCCAGAACAGGTCTAATGGAAATAAATACATGAATACAGACAGCAGAAGGCATTAATACCACCACTGGCATGGCCCAGTTGTTTGGTAGACTATTTTGGTACAAAATTAAAAAAAAGGGTAACAACAAAACCACTATGAATCACATTTAGATCATTGCTTTTTGTTTTCCTTTTTTGCTTGCAAACTAGCAGTAGTAGAGTTGTCATTAACTAAAAATACCTACTTTTTAACTTCCGTCCTCTCTTTCTCTGTCAATTTATTTTTTCTCATTTATGTCCAATGTACAGCTCTGTGGAAGCTCTGACTTGCACTGATTTTATTAAAGTCAGTCTGAGCAAAGAAGCTATATTTTAAGAACTTGAAACTTTTGCTTATTGCTTGCATTAAAAACAGCCTTCAAAGGGGAATGAAAGGAGAATACACTTTATTCATAATTCATTACGTTGTCAAGTAGTAGAATTATTAGTATCTTAAATTTTTATGACATTTGCAAAAGGACATTATAAAAATACTTAGAAAATCTGATTTTATTGCATTTCACAAACTCAACTTACATTTGGATTTAAATAATAATTAGCATTTTTACCAGCATTGAGCTTCTGGAATTATATATCAGATAAAGTAATTTCAAAAGTTCAGGAGCAGTCAAAATTCTAATTTAAACTTTAGGAAAGTATTAAGGCCGGAATCATGTGTAAACCAGTGGAGCAGAATGCCTAAAGCATCAGCCTGCAAACTACATTAACCCAGTTACCCACTGCATTGAAAAGACATAACATGTGCAGGTGTAATTGCCCCAGGGGAGTATTTGCATACTAGAGGGCCCAAACGTATCCTGTTCTGAGGTTTTAATTCAACAGTAATCCAGGCAAGACTACAAGTAGACTGTCACAGAATCACAGAATCACAAAATCTTAGTGGTTGGAAGGGATCTTTGAGATCATGGAGTCCAACCACATTAAAAATAAAACAAACCAAACACAAACAAACAAACAAACAAAAACATAAAGAAAGAGACCCAAACAAACACAAAAACACACCCACAAGCCAAAACAAAACATAAACAAAAAAAACCCCAAACCCCACATAAAACCCAGAAAAACCACACACAAAAAAAGCACCCACCAACTAAACCCCACACACAACACCCCACCACTAACCAATAATCTCGGGCACTAGAGCATGCCCTCAAGAGCCATGTCTGCACCTTTCTTTGCAATGAACATTTTTTCTCCTCCCCCTCTTTATGTTTCACATCTTTATTATTTGTCATAATAATGGATACATTTTTATTTTCATCTTTTTAGGGGTACACAGATCATTTTAATTGTTGGGGAGATTTCCTTAACTTCAAAGACCTTTACTGGTTACTTATCAGGAGAAAACTACATCTTTGGAGTTTTTTGAATATTTTTTTAAGATTCTGTAAAGCAAATTTTCCCAGGAAATTATATGCCTAAAGACATAAATAAATGTCAGGGAGATTTTCAAACACTCACCTCCTATTCATTTTGTTAGCATTTAGGTAAATAATCCTGTTCATAGGATTTCTCTGCAAGTCTCCCATTGTCACAAAATCTCTAAAGGGAGCAGGATTCAAGATCCAGATGTATTACTCACCTCTCAGCCCTGGATTGGCAGCAACTTGGCCAAAATTTAAAATATAAGTCTGATGATAAAACAGTGGATTGTATCTTTACCCAGAGCTGAGGAAAACTTAAGAAAAACCTGCTGTTACTTGGTGAGCTAATTTTTTCTCTATTCACAGATACTAATCAATTAATTTACCTAATAGCATTTTAGTAGGGGAGAAAAGAAGATAGATAATCAAATAGAAAAACACTAGCATCCAATTCCTGAAGTATAACCTTAATTATATCACAGTTCCCTTGTTTATATCCAAGGTAATTTCTTGGGCAGGTAGGTGCTTCCCTCATCCTCCAGCTACACCTCACATCAGTCTCCAGCAGCAAGGATAGTTTTCTGTACATTAATTTCTTAAAATAATTGTTTCTTTAGATTTCTTCTTCAAATTTCTTAAATTTCTTCTGTTCTTTAATTTGTTCTTTCCAATGCCAAAATTTTTGCCATAGGTTAATGTGACCGTTTACTCCAAGAAAGCTTAAAGTATAGTTAGTTGTCCAAGAGTCATATTCTTACCAAAAATTACAAAATATAGCTACATATATAACGTAAGGATCTGTAAGCCTTTCCAATGGTCCTTTCGTTTATCTTTAACAATGTCAACAGAACACACCTTCTCTTTGGATTCTCCTCACCTTTAAAAAGACATTTTTGAACAGGAAGGTACTACAGTTTAGTTCTTTTCCTAGACGGAACAATAGCCACCTAGAAACCACACTACTACATAGAACTTATGTGTTATACAGCTAAACTATTCAATCAATAAATTTAATAAGTAAAAAAAATCTATTATTTATGTGAGATGTTAGATGACAGAACATTGACCAAACTACACCTCATTCAATGGCACTTAATAAAGTTTTCCTTATCTTGTCTTCCATTTTTAGATACAAATTGAAGATTAGCAGCTCAAATATTTCTAGGATACTACTGTCCCTGAAATCCTTATCCCCCTGGCTTCACAGCAGTCCATGGAAGAGGATTTTCACCTGAAGTGATGCGGGGAAACTATCTTATCTTTTTCCACCTCAAAAAAAAAAAAATATCCGGAAACTTTACTAAGAGATCACTGTCTGTGATTCACAACATGGATCCTCCAGATCCCTTCAGATACGTAGCAACGCTCTTACCACCTGTGACAGTGCTGTGATTAGGATCACTATAAGCAGCTACACACCTACATGTAAGCATCTGTTACTGCTTGGTATTAAAAGCATAGCACAGGAGCAGACCAGCCATTGGACTGATCTGCATTTTTTAAGCTATGATTTTCATCAAACTTGAAACTTCTTAGTTTCTGTTTAGCTGATAGCGTCAGCTGCTCAGTGAAAATTATTCTTTTAGGTTTTCTACGGACACCAAAAAGAGGGAAGCAGCTCAAAGTGAAGAGCTGGTCAATCCTGGAGAAAAATACTAGGCACTCGAGTGCACAAGGCCAAGCATCTAAGTAAGTTAGATTCTTTGAAATGACTACCTGGATTTAGCAAAAGGTCATAGCAAAAGGTTTCTAAGTATTTCTGAGCTCACTGACACTGACTTTTTGCTGAAAAGATATTGAGCAGAAAATTTCACTCCAAAGTTTAAAACCTAGAGAAAACTCAGGAATTTAGGAAAAAACAACATGGAGAGATGACCTTTATATTGCTTCCTTTGCCTGCAGCTGCACAGAAGAACAAAATTGAGAAGATTTCAGTTAAAAGAGGACCAAGGTCCAGACATTTTTACCATACTATCTGTTACAGAACAAAATGTGACACTGTTGTAACAAAAAGAAGACTAAGCTGTACTTCATAGGCAAGTGGTTTATGCACTCCATCAGTTTTCTGGAAAAGTTCTTTCTTTTCAATAGACTAGGTAATTTAAATGACCAACTCAATTTCTAAAGCACTGAGGAAGAGCAGAACCTAGAGAGGATGCATATACTCCAGAAGATCATTTAATAAATCCATTTTAATAAGATTAACAATGAAAAATGTTTTACAAGCCAATACATTTTAATTACTGTCAAATTATAAAAGACATTCGAAAATGTAAAAGATGTAATCAAAGATCCCACATATCTGATTTTGAAGAGCAGAAATGAAGTCAGTTAAAATTCAGCTATACTACATAGAAACAAGTAACGCCTACACATTGAAACATTCCGGATTCCTACCGTATCCTTATTACCTCATCTTAATGCAGACACGGTGCAGACAGGATGCAAGTGTATTGCATATACAGAGAAGCTTCCTTTTTTTTTAAATAGGGCAGCATGAAAAATAGGTACCCTGAAAGGTCACCTACTCCTTTTCCCTATCACATGGCAAAATATATTACACTTCTACTATGCACAAGAAGAAAAAGCATCCATGGTACAACAACTGTGTTAAAAATAAACAAGGAGACCCCATACCAAGAATTACAAGGAAAATTTAGTATTATCTCATAATACTCACTCATTTACAAATATATGTGTGAATACCTCTGAGTACTGCATAATGTTAGACAAGAACTACAACCTGAGGTCAAGATAAAATGACTGTATATCAGCCCAAAGAAAAAAAGTAGTCATAGTTGTCATCACACTGACTGGCAGGGTTCCTGACTTTCAGTAGTTTGGCTGCCTCTATCTTACCTTGTCAGTATTGTTTAGGGTTGTTGGGTTTTGGCAGGTTTTTTTTTTATTCTCTACTTGCTTAGTGTAAGACAGTTGTCAGAGAGCAAAGCTAGCACAAAAGTGGTCTTATTCTCTCCTTAGACTATTAGAGCTCTGTTGAATTCAGAGAGGATTGTTCCCAATTTATACCAGAGAGAGAGAGAGAGAAAGAAAGAACAAGCTAAGAAGAAACAGGCTTGATCGACTGCTGTGAAAATTGTTAAACATTTAGGCCTGACATAGAATAAAATTACTGAGGCTCAATCTCATGTCACTGAATCGTCAGAAACGTGCCACTGGTTTCACTGAAGCTATTTGCTGATGTGCCACCAGCTTCAACTTTGATGCACACGTTAGTGAAGGAAAAGCATCACATTATTTTTTTATATGGTAACTGCAAATACAGATATGTATGTCCATAGGCAAAGGAATTACACGGATATTTTTTTGGGGACTCCTGGCAAACGGACTTTTCATTAGCGCTGCAGTGGGAAGCAACATTTAAAGCAGCAGGTCTGACATTCCTCAAGAGAATTATTTCCTTTAAAACATTTAGGCAGCAGGACTTTCCTTATCAGTGTCAAAGTGAGGGTAGGTACAGTTTAAAGTGACAGGTTTAACCACTTCTAAACACAGATCTCAGATCTTAACAGAACGTTTATATACTTCCCATGCCCGGGTTTTGTGACTGTCATTTTTTTCAAGTGGCCAAAGCATCGGAAATTCTCTGAAAAATGGGGAGCATGGGAGTGGATGGAGAAAAAAATGGGAAAAAAACCCAAACTGCTGCAGCTTTAAGTTATCTATAGTAATACCTGTAGTCTCTCATCGATTTTCAAAAAAGGTATGGTGGTGAGGTTACTCCAGCACTTTGAATGACATGCATTTTCAAAATGTAATAGCATATGTTTCCATTTACCAGGTTTGATTACTTGCGACTTATTGTAATGAGAGAGTACGATCTGCAGCTGCTTCCCAGACCAAGAATCTTGCTGAAGACAAAAAGCATCTTGTGAGAGCTGCTGCCAATCTAAGAAAGGGTAAGGAGTTAAACCACAGCTCCTTGGAGCAGGAGGCAAAGGAAGATGAAATGATGAATCAACTTGGACTCAGGAAAATCTGGGATATATGCCCTAAAACAACTAATATATGATTTATTAGAGGAGAGGGTGGTGTAGGAAGCACTTTTGAAGGCAGAGATAAGTTTGGAGATGGGGTGCTGACACTGGAGTTCTGGTTTTGTGAAAGGACCACGCTGTTAAAGGAGAAAGGGCAGATTTACCTCTGGGAGAGCAGATGCTATTGGGACACAGGAGGCCGTTCTGCAAAGCCCAACATGTTCAATCCCTCCTCCTTCTTCCAAACACCTCTCAAGCAACCTAAAAATGCACCTGCCCACAAGCAACATAAAGTTTCAGAAGAGCCCTGTGAAGCATCACAGATCGTGGAAAATGAGATGTCAGAGATGCCTGGTGTGAGAGCTAATCAAAGGTGGATCTTCCTCAGGATACTTATCGATGAATGTAAAGTAAAGATTAAATGCCTGTTCCTAAATGTAATTTCTTTAGCAAGGATTACTTGCTAGGCATGCAACTACTATTTTCCAAACCACACTTTTGGCTGATGTGGCAGTGACATTTCCAAAAGCAGAGGGTCAATCACTTGATACCTATATTAATATTTGTAATAGAAAATCCAAAAATTATTACATTAAACAGTGGAAAGCTTTAAAGCTTTTTTTTTTTTTTAATGCAGTATATTTGTGAGGCAACCAAAGAGATTATTAGCCCAAGGTCTAATCTCTGGTAAAATGTTTTACAGCAGCAGAGAGCTGATTTTATAGCCTAGTACAGTATGTGAATAGTCAGTTGAGATGACAGTTGAAGGGTAAATGGTAAATGCTTCTGGGTGAAAGATTGTTTTAAAAAATATGATTTTTGTAAAAAAAAAAAAAAAATTACCTTACACTTGAAATTACATCCTTCCTGTACTTTTTCCCTCATCAACGTCTCATATAATATCCTGGTTGAAAGTGCTTTTTTCCTTCCTAACTTGTACTTTTAACTTTCTGTCTCCTTTTGCTGTATTTTCCCATTGAACGTGGTAATTGTATCATCTGGGATTTGGGTTATATGCGAAATTCTATGCAGAACATTTTATTTAATCTATACCTAGCATTACGAAAGAAGTCCCAAACTCACTTTTAAAGTAGAGTAAGTACAAGGATGTAAATGTTTTGGGTATGAAAATCCCCTAATTTAGGAAACTTGTGAAAGCTTTCCACTACAGCTTGTTGATCAGCTGATAATAGCCTTTGTCCTAGTAGTCTAAAACTGTCACAAACCTTAGGCCAGGCTTAATGCATGTGATGAGCCAAAAAAAATTACTCTAAGTAAAAATATTTGCAAGTTTTGAGGAGCAGAAAAAAAACCCTAGATATAATTTGCCACTTTAGGACTTGTCTTTTAGTAGAGCTAACTGGTGAAGCACAGCAACTAAAATCCTCTTCAGTCTTTCTAACTGTGTGAGAATCTGCCACTGCTGCAAAATTCCTGTGTCGCTGAAGTCTCGTTAGCCAATTATAAATGCCAATACTTTGTGCTGTCTCTTGTTTTTCTTTGAATTCTCAGCTCAGCATTGTACAAACTTGATTCAAGCTGCTGTATAATCCTGTTATAAATTCATTGCCTTTTCATTTAAAGCCTTCAGTTTAATTCTTTCCTGGATGGATCTGTCAATTCATTCACACTGAGTAGCCACACAAGGGCTTTATTTCTGGCTCTTTAATGTGCCAGTCACGGATAGACATGAGATCCAACTGCAGTATCTCAAGTGAGCTTCTACAGTACAAATGTTCACACAACTGCAAGAGACAAACTTCATTTCATCTGGTGAGGCTTTGGTTGACACTAAGATTAAGAGCTTAACAAATGCAATGGTCTGCTCTGTTACCATTTGAGAGTTTCTTGCTTCACTGTGCTATGAAAGAGAAATGAAGGACTGTCTCACTGTGTAACGTTTTCTCAATTCCTGAGTGTTGTATGTGATTAAAAGGCAGGTGGGGTGAGGAGATTTGAGACCAGTCATACAATATATCCAAATGTGTACCCATAGGAACCTTGTCCTTTGGCCACCGAACTGTCTTCCTTTCAGACTGAGGCTAAAAATCTTCCATTTAATCTGACCCTGATAGAAAACAGACAAAACGCTAAGTAAATGTAGCAGTAAATGAGTACATTTAAGTAAGCTGGAAACTGTTCTGCTTTTTTGTCACAGTAAATCCTTGTGTCATCTTTTTTTTTTTTTCCTTTCCTATTCTAAGATTTAACACCCTTATAGCTAATTTGATTTGTTTTTCAGCTTTTGGGAAAACTTCCATTTTTTACATTTTACTACTGAATACTCCATTTCATCTAAAAATAAAGTCTTTGCTTTTCTGTCTTCCTTTTGGGGGAAACAAAGCAGTGTGTTTTTAAGTTGCTGATAAAGTTAAAAATATCCTATAATGCCTCCAGTGGAGTGCAATAATTTAAAGGACTGGATAGAATGCCTTTGGTAGAAGATGAACACAGCATCTCCATAGGGTAAAAAAAAAATACTTCTGGTCTTATGTACCCATGATTATGATGGTTATTATTAAACTGTCACATCATATCAATGGGTAAACAAGTAGCAATGCCTAGATCATATTAACTATTGTGGCAGCCGTAAATACTGCAGTGATGAATCTCCTGCGGGCAATAGAACAGATAAGAAAATGATTGAAGCTCCATGGGTTTACTAATCATGTACAGGTGATTCTGCAACAAGTTAGACAAGCTCTTAAGTAGGAATAGCCTGCTTGCCTTAGAGGTAATGCAGTGCCTAAACAGCAGTCTAATCTGTATGCTACTGAGCTTTTCTCAGTAATATAATACTTGATTTTAATAATATATTTTTTTTAAATGAAATAAAGTAGTCAGAATGAAAGTGTTTGTAAACTGTAAAGGAGAAAATCTGTAAAGGAGAAAAACATCCGTCTGCGTCTATTTTGGTTTTGATGTATGGTTTGAGGGGGGTTTTAAAGGTGGGAGGTGGTTGCTTTGTTTAAGATAAGGTTGCCTGTCTCTAAAAATATCAGTAATGCCAAATGCAGTTTTCCTTCTTTGCATACACCAGTAGAGAGAATAAGTACAAAAATGTGTCCCTGTGCAATTAGTATTCATTAACAAGCCTTCCCAGTTCTGTGTCTTTCTGCTTGCTAGCTCAGCAAACACCATGCAAGTAGGAAATAATGGTATGTGCCCTATATTCAAATTACTAGGGGTGATGGTTTCTGAGAATGCAATTAGAAGTCACGCCCTGGAGAGCCTCAAGTAGATGAGGAGAAGACAACTTTTTTATGCTTGCCGACCAATACTGCAAAAAAGAAAAGGTCAATAATATTTGAGCCTTAGAATCTTAATTAGCTAATTATGGTTCCTACTTGCTTCCAGCAAAGATCCATAAAAAAGACAAGACACAAAAAATGAAGTGAAATTGTATTGTGAAGCAGTGGAATGGATTCAATTTTTGAGATAATATTTTTTAGGTTTTTAACTGCACTTTTAATGTGTCTTGCAAATCTACCTCTGAACTCAATGGGATTAATTTAAAGGATCTGGGGGTGTTAGGTGATGAACACGAGCAGCAGTGTGCATTTGCAGCCCAGAAAACCAACCGATCCTGGACTGCATAAAAAGAAGCCTGGGCAGCTGGTCCAGGGAGGTGATTCTGCCCCTTTGGTGAGGCCCTACTTGTGGGGCTCTAAAGCCCCCAACATAAGGAAATGGACCTATTGGTGGCAAGTCCAGAGGAGGGCCACAAAGATGATCAGAAGGCTGGAACATCTCTCCTATGAAGACAGGCTGAGAGAATTGGGGTTGTTCAGCCTGGAGAAGAGAAGGCTCCAGGGAGATCTTGTAGCAGCCTTCCAGTACCAAAAGGGGACCTACAGGGGAGAGACTCTTTATCAGGGAGTATAGTGATAGAATGAGGGATAATGGTTTTAAACTGAAAGAGCAGAGATTTAGATTAGATAGTAGGAGGGAATTTTTTACTGTGAGACACTGCAACAGGCTTACCAGAAAAGCTGTGGATGCCCCATCCCTGGAAGTGTTCAAGGCCAGAATTGATGGGGCTTTGAGAAACCTACTCTAGTGGGAGGTGTCCCTGCCCATGACAAGGGGACTGGAACTAGACAATCTTTCAGGTCGCTTCCAACCCAAACTATTCTATGATTCTATGAATTTAACAGAAACTTTAAGATTTCAGTATCACTGTTTTTTAAGCTTTATAATAAACAAAATAAACACCTGAATGCATCCTTTTTTATTAAAAAACACTGGGAAGAGATTTTCTGAGTGCTGTGATTTGACACATGGCTGCGGTTGAAATGCCTTTTACTATCTTCTGCAAATTACCTTGAGGCCTAGGCTATGGATTTTATAGTCCCAGTTATTTAAGGATGCACAGAAGGATATTAGTATCTACAGAAGTTCATAGAGGCATTTCAACTGATAGAAAAAAGAGGACCTTTTGATTTTTCTGCATTGAATGTCAATACAGGGTACATGATGAAGAAGTATCTATTAATGAATGCTGATTCTTGAGATCATTCTTATAAAAAGTTTAAGACCTTCACACAACTTCATATCACATATTATGAAAAAGGTTACAAGTTACTATTTATTCTTGAACAATGAAGGATCAGAAGTTAGTAGGAAAAGACAAAGAAACACCTGCAAAGTACTATCTTGTGGAAATAAGGTGATTTCCACAGTACTGAAGTTTTGTGTAAGAAATGGGCAAAAAGGAATTTTTTTAATTGAAATTATCTGAATACTTTATTCTGATTTACCTATAATTAATTGTGATAATTTCATTAATATGAAATATGCATTTATTTAATTACTGACTTGACATTTGAGCTACATAAATATATTTTCAGCAACACAGTACAAAAGGCAACCTGGAATATTTAAATTATCAGGAACCAGAATATTTTGGAATTTCAATATAAAAAATGTTCACTATAAAATTTAGAATTGTTGTTTAAAAAAATTACATTTAAAATAATAAGAATATGTGTCTTGCACTTTTTTGATTATCTGGTAAAGCACAGTTACATGCAGCTACATATATTTTATCTCTCCATATACGTACAGAGGAAGGTGTTTTACATTTCACATAAGTAGCACATCAATGCTACTTGACTTGGAGAAACTACCACTTCTGCAAAAAAAGGCCTGTTTCCACACATCTCACAGGTAGTAACATAACTACCTCCTCCAGTGTTAATTGAATACTTAACACTTGCTCTTCCATGCTCAAATGAGAATGTACCTGAACATGCAATTTCTTCTCTAATTTAAATGCTATTCTTTCCTTGAAATTCCTCAGATATTATACCAGTTAATAAAAACTGTCAACCTTTATACATACAGACATCTCTCTCCCCTCACGTTCTCAAACCTTGCCTACAACATGTGCCCCAAGCCTGCTTCTGCAGTGCTCAGCCCACCACGCTCATCCCCTTTCCTCCAGATTTCCTTTCACGCAGCAGCAGTTCCTGCTACTCCATTCATTTGCCTCCGCTGCTACAGCTGGGTTTAATTCAATAACTGAACTTCATTACCTATGTAAATCTGTCTCCTTCCCCCCCCCTCAGTTAAGAGGTAAGTAATAGCATTAAATCACCTGTACTATATTCATCATTCTTATGGGAGTAATGATGTACAGGGAAGAGGAGTGAAAGCACTGAGGCCATGGCAAGCCTTTGAATAGGTCATAACCTATATAAGAAACACAAACCATCAGCAACATTTTTTGCCAGTGATGCCATTTAGTAATTTATCTCTACAGCTCTCATTTTATTATTTGAGAGATTTGAACGTACTAGTGCAATGACGTTTGGAAATTGGAAACTGCAGCTTAGCATGTTTTACCCCTGCATCTTTTCACCTCCGTCATGATGCCCCAGCAGAATGCACAAAAATCAATACAGGACTAACATTTTACTGCTCAGGGATATGAGCAATTGTGATGCTCGATTCTAGGACTCCAAAGCCTCCACAAAGCCAACCAAAGACTCTCAGACTCTCAAGAGAATTTCAGTGCTACCACTGCTTAGAAATCCATTGAGGGGTAGGATCATCAAACATTTAGATTTAGTTTAGAGAAGCTGATATTAACTAAACACTGTATCTTCTCAGGTCCCTGTTCAAATGTAACCTACACTGGCCTTGTAAGGTTCCTTTCTAACATCTCCCCAAAGGGGGATTTATTTCCATCATACATGGTGTTTTGAAGCAGGATCCAATCCTCCGTATCTGACATAAGCCAGGATATCTCTTTCCATCGACAGTGTAGGAGCTAGGCTAGATGATCTCAGCCAAGGATGTTTCTGTTATAAAATATTTTTGGCCAGTCTTCATTCTTATTGATCTTTTCTGTAACCGAAGCCACTTCAGCCCTTCCTCTCAGGGTAGGAGGAGTTCTAGCGTGCTGCTGGTGATGTTGATGCTGCACAGGGAGGACAGACAACCCTCTGCCAACACCATACCCCTACTAGGAAGTCACCTGGTCCTGTGTGCTGGGTGCTGGGAATGGGGACCAAAGGTGGTACGTGGGACTGGGGCATTTCTCTGGTACCACGTGGGGAATGAATCAAGACTAGTTAATACAGGGGCAATGGGAGCCAATGGCAGTACCAGGCTAGTCGCCAGGGTGAGGAGGGTGCCAGGGAGGCCAGGGGACATGCAGGGCTGGGTGCTCCCCAGACATTACTGCTGTGCTAGACCCATCCCTGGGTGGGAAACCCTCACACAGGCCCTGATGATGCTGGCCCAGATGCTGCCCTGACACTCTCCCTCTGAGCACTGCAGAGAAGTCCTTGCAGTCAAGAGTGTGATTGCCAGCCCTGGGAAAACCAGGGAACCCCCACTGAGAGGGGCCTACAGGAGTGTAGCCCTTGGTGTGGGCACTGGTATGAGCACCCTAGAAGGGTCAGGAGGGTCCCATACTCTCCTGAGGCACCTGTGTGACTACTCCTCGGCTAGCTCCTCTATTGACCAGTTGCAATCAGGATTTGTCCTTGCCACATGGCTGTAAGAAGATATCTGTTGAAAATTTTACATGACCAGTGGAAAGACTTTACCCCAGCATGGTTGAGGTCTCTGCTTCAAGATGCCTTTGTGAAACAAATGCATTACTGACTGTGAAGAAAGTGATCAGGGTCATGACTGGTAATTTCTAACCTGTGCTTGAGATTTCTTCATGCTGACAGATCATAAAGGAGAAGAGTGACCATAAGCTGCACAGGACATGGTGCAGAGGTGCTGCGAGGTTGTGGGCTGCAAGGAGTGCTGTACCAAAAGCCAGCTGCCTCGCAAGGCACTGAGCCAGAAGAGTTCCAAAACTCAGATTAGCCTGAACTGGTGCCATTCATCAGAATATACAATCAAGGTCCTTCAGCAGTGCTTTTCCTGAAGCACTTAAACCTGTTTGAAAATGTAAACCTGTCAGAAAGTGTATGGAAAAGGTGGACTGTATATCTCAACTGCATCAGTCAACTGAAGGAGCAGTGAAAGAGACTGTGAAACAATCTTGCGTATCTGTAGATGGCAGTGCTCTTATACAAAAGGAGACACACCATCTCCAAATTAAGAATGCACACTTGTATGAATGAGGATTTAGATGGAAAAGCAGCACTCTGTATACATCTCCACCTTCTGAAGAGATGAAAGGAAGCTCATGAAGCTGACGCAATGGAAGTATGTTATTCACTGTTTTCTAGGCCAGTGTTAAGAACAAAAGACAACATTCATGCTATCAGAAAGATGCAGAACAAAATAATTCTGTATCATTATGGTTGGGATACTCACCTATGTATAGATGCTTATTTTCTAATAAAGCATTAGCAGGCTAAAACAACAATAGTCCTGGGAAAGCAGGACTCATCTACAAGGTGCCCTAGTTACTGGACTGGAAGATTGACCATTCACCTCTTGAGTCACATGATTTCTCCACTACAGAAGTTACGTACCGTCTTCACTTGAAAAGATAAAGTTGCATTTTCAGGGAGCTCTATCTGAATAGTTTGTGCTAGGTATGCTTTGAATGCATTCAGTAGATGCTCTCAGGAGACACGGCTTCATTCCACCTGGTTCCTGGATTTCTACATCAGAAAAGGCATCTCATTGCTCACATCAAGGCAGATCAGGACAGGCAAAGGAAATTTCTCCCTTCCAGAGAATATACAAAAGGTGAAAATAAGATGCCTACAAATTTTGGATACTCGCAGGACATAGTAAGAGACTTTTAAAGATGTTTTTTTGGATGTACATGCTTAAAGCTTACCTATTGTTCTGTTTAAGACACCTACATCATTATTTTGACTATGTCTTCTCCTGTCTGAAGCCACCTATAATTCTGTGCATTAAACATCTTATTCACCGATTGTCCATGACATGTACATGGAAAAGTACATTTAGGAACTGTAACTTCAGAATCTTTTTTTTTCATAGACCTAAGGTATTATAAAGTAAACTTACAAATACAATAACAGACACCTGCTAGAAGTGATTATAATACCATGCAGGAAATAAATGTAATTTACCAAGAAAATAAAATCAAGGATTTACTAAGAGTCATTTATCTAATAAATATGGAAATTAAAAGTCTAGATTATCCTTTCGGCTTTACAATGCGTCTGACTGTACAGCTGGAGTAGAATAGCACCTTGCATAATGCAGAAAGCATAAAAATACTTACATTCCTATCAGTAAATGACAGATTTGATGTGGGCAATTTTATACTATAAATATTACATGATTAGAATAAATATTAATAAATCACAATTAACTGATAACATATTTTTTATTGATAATATATCAATGTGATTAAGTATTTACTATTTTTATCTTATATCATAATATGATTTAACATTGAATTTTAGTCCTGATCTAGTTACACTTCCTATGTGCAGCTTTTACCCAGAAGATGCAAGTTACTAGCACTGCCATTCAGCTACATTTTATTCAGATTGCTTATTTCCAGCCCTGCTGCCCTGTCTAAGGGGATCAAGCCTCAGTATTATCTGATTACAGATAGATGCTAAGTTGACTCAAACTGCTAAGTTGACTCTACTCTTCCTGCTAAGTATTGGGTTATTCTGACATCTGATTTAGAGCATCCTCAGATGTAGGCTTGAAGGTTTATTGGTATATGCAGGAGATGCAACAAGGATCATGCTGAGGTTTCTGACTATGTATTACATGGAAGAAAACTTTGGGAAATGGTAGATCATCTTTATATAGGCTTGGTTTACACAGTCAGTTATGTCATCCTGTATGCACTTTTTTTACTTTATTCACAGGTAGAATTAGTCCCCATTGCTCATGAAGATCCCTTAATACAACCGTATGTGATCCTGTCACAATAAGGTCAGGAGTAATTTGATTGGACCTTCTGTAATAATCAATAGGTTAGTGCCAAAACTATAACCTCAACTGACTTTTTAAGCTTGATTTTATATATTTTTAAATGTGCTTGTAAAAGTTGTGATTGTTTCAGTTCTGCATCAGCAACTGCCATTGAAATATATGGTATACCTTCCAGCAACATCAAGTCAGCTCACTTGACTAAGCTGCTCAGGTTTTCTGTATGACAGTGTG
Source organism: Scolopax mira (assembly GCA_004320125.1). Lineage (NCBI taxonomy): Eukaryota > Metazoa > Chordata > Aves > Charadriiformes > Scolopacidae > Scolopax > Scolopax mira. The sequence goes on from BJBW01003620.1 coordinate 75,430, forward strand.
TAGTTACTCTGAAACTGTACAGCTGAGCTGGGAAAACCCAACCTATTTTAAAATGGCCAAAGCATAAAGATAGAAATCAAATTACTGAAAAGGTACTTTTAACCTTCTCTCAGAAATGCTACTAATACTGAATTAAAAGGCCTTTAGTTTGAATTTTGTTTTTCATCTTTCTTCTTATTAGTTTCTGCCTTCTATGTTTCTTAGCATGAGGCAGAGTAAGAACAGTTGCTCATTAAGTTCTAATGTATTGCTGTCTTCACTCACGCACTGCTACTATCAGCTTTGAAGTGCAGAATCAGACATCGTAATTCAAACTGCTTGTTAGTCATAACAAGTATAAACTACACCATATCAAGACACTAGCATACAGAAGGTAAAAGAATCACATTAGCACATTAACTACAGCTTGGTACAGACAAGGACTATAAAATGAAATGGAAGTTGGCTCAAGCATTCTTATTTATAGTTAGTTACTATTTGTAACTATTCAAGATAAACATTTCTTCCGTGTCCTGTTCATTCGTCAGACATGAAGACAGAAGAACTCATTTGAGTGAGGTGATCAGTAGTTGACTCTGAAAATGACTGTTATTCACCTACATGACATTATATTTTTTTATTTGGCCAATACGTAATACACACTCCTACTTTTTATGTAGCGTTTTATAAAGGAGTAAATCCTAAAGTCAACATAAAACAAGAAGTAGCTATCATTATCTAGAATGACAACATACAGCAAGTAATTTGTACTCCTATAGTAATTGGATGTGAAACATAATGAATCCTGAAGTTGCCTGAAGGCTGCTTTTAAGGTGATATAACAAAGCGTGTGGTTGGTCAAAATGTAGCTGCTGTAAAGCTCCAAGTTTAGACGACTTTCTGAAATGTTGTCTCCAAACCCCTGTACCACCCCTATATTAGATTAGAGACCCTGGAATGTTCCTCTGATCTTGGAGTTATAACAAGTACATTACAGTACAGTGGGTTATAGCAAGATGATAGATTGCTGCATTTATCCTGCATATTAAATTTGCTGATTATCTATGATCCAATATATTTCAGCTTCTGACCATCTGTTAGAGAAAGCTTGGAAGCTTCATTATTAGGTAATTGTTTCATAATTATTCTGAGAAAATGTCTAATGTAAATTTTCTCATTTAAATTATATTATAATTTATTGAAGAAGTTTTTAATCTACTTGCTTTTTGCCTAATTGTTTTCAGCCAACATCTGCCATGTATGAAAAGCTAAAAAATATATATAAAGCCTCATATGCATCAAGGTTCTTCCTACTATTCAGTAAACACAGCAAATGTCCAGTAACAGTTGGTATCCACACAGAAAAAGGCACTAACCATATTGAATATCCTCTTCCAGCTGTTGATGCAGAGATTTAGCCTAGGGAGCTGTTTACAAATTTATTTGGCTATTTTACCATCTGTTATTTACTGACTCTGGTTGCAAAACTGCCATAGTCATGTGATTCATCCAAATCAAGTCTATAGGAACTAATTCCAGAGGCATAGCTGGGATCAATTATGTTAGTCAAATGGTGAGACTTTGAGGCTCTTTAAAGAAGCCTATCGGTATGAAACACTCAAACTTAGCAGAAAGAGTCAAGTTTCTTTGAGTAGTATCTTTCCTGAAAGTAAACAATTTTTTCCCCTCACTGTGAGACATTTGCTCTTCTTGCTCCAAAGGAAAACTTCTTATTGCTTTAAGCTTTTGCTGTTTGGCTAAACACTTGCTCTACTAATGGAACCATTCATCATTTATTTAAAATGAGCTTAAAAGTTTCTTCTAATAAAATCTTCCTGTCAAAACACTCAGAAGGTAGGAAGAGAACTGCTGAAGTATGTGAAGAAAGGATGCATATTTAACCTAACTTGACTACGTGTACGATGTTTTAGAAACCACCTTCAGTATTCCTCTGAAACAGTCAGTGGCTTAAACTGCTCAGAAAAAACATAAAACATTAAAAAATATTAAAAGGATAAGAATTATGTAAAGGTATGTCAAAACCATTTTTTTACCAAGTATAATGGGTACCTCAGTACTTCAATGTTTTTGTATGCTGGAGATATTTCATTTTTAGTGTGTTACACAAGATGTATCAAGAAGCACATGGAGGAAACAGATGAATACTGGGGTAAAATAAGAAAGGCTAATATATTCCTGTAAGCAATATGAAATTGATATAAGTAGTTGGCTGCAGAGTGCAAATGGTAGTTATAAATAAAATATGGTATGACGTGGAAGTTAAAAAAGAAGTGAATTCAAAGCAATAGTTCTAGTTGTTTTTCTGAAACCTTCCAAGATAGTGAGCTGGCACATCCGTATGTGTGTTGGAAGTGTTGGACAGATAGTTCATTAGAAAGGTGATAGAAAGTCAATGAATACTGGAAAGGAGTAGTAATGAAAACTGGAGAAGTTTTATAATGAAGTAGATAGAAAAGGAATACCAGGTTTTGGTGCAGAATGAGCAAACAGGGATATTTGTTAGGAATTAGTAAAAAGATTGTTACTAAACATCATTTGGCTAATGCTAATATTTCTGCTAGTAATACTCCTATGTTCAGAGACTCATAAGAACAGAAGGAGTACATAATTATGCTTCTCTGATTTTCTGTATAAAATACACTAGGCTCTACCAATCTATAACACCACTGTCAAAACCAAAAATGACTGTGAGAAAATTTGCGGGAAGCTCACTGGACAACTTGGAGCTGGGAACTCTGCTACCTTGTGCTACAGTGTAAGATATTGTCCCCTCTGTTTTCACTCTGAATTTATCAAGCTTTGTATGGCAGGTTTAGTTCTTCTGTGCCATCAGTAACTAAATTGCCAGAGATACAAGCTGTCACAAATCTTTCTTCCATTAGAGGTGCTTATGGGCTCTAATCAAGACATAGACCTCGCTCTTTTCTCTGTATTAGACTAAAGAGGCTGAATCTTTTAAATAGTTTGCATAAAGGTATTTTTACCACATCTACCATTTCTCTACAGTTGCCTTGAATTCTGAAACCTGAATATTGAGCCCACCCCATAAGTCAGCATTCCAGCAGTGGTATCTATCTTTTCTGGGGGAGAAATCCTTGCCACCTTCCTGCATTTTGTATTTCTCTGCTCTCAGCATTGCATTAGCTATTTGAATGAGAGCAAACAGCTTAGAAGATAACAGATGCAATAAATTGTGCCTAGTAGACTCTCTCAAGCTGTTACCAGTTGAACATTTACTCATTTGTTTTTCAATCTTTTTGGTAAAGTTCTCCCCAACAGACAAATTCAATATTAAACTTTCTATAGCAGTACTTCTGGGTGTCTTGACTCCTCTGGAAACATAAATACGCAGCCTTTTTTAGATTCGAAATATATGTTTGAATAAATTTCTAAAGTAAAGTTAAACCTCCTTGATGATAAAAAGAGTAATGCAAATCATCTTTGTTCTTATAAGGGCTTGTAACAAAAATAATTGCATATGGGGTAGGAATTTCTCTTTATTTCTCATAGGTTACCAACTGATTCTGTCACCTTAAAGAATAAATTGTGTCCCTTACTTCAGTTGCTACTAGAGTAGAACTAGACTTAGAAATATCTATGCCCATGTGTCATGTACTGACAACGGCCCTTCTAATTGCAGAGCTGCTATACATGCCCAATTTAAACCTCTTTTCTGTCACTGTATCTGACGCATCTGTTATTAGTAAGGCATGAAGCAAATACTGCCAGTTTACTTGTGTGATAACATTCATACAATTCCTGGCCTGATAAAAACTGAGAGGAGAGATGTGTTGAAGTATTGGTTTTAAGATCATGTATGCAGTTAGTTCAAATTCAGCTGACAAATTTGGTAAATGTTTCTTGGTCTCCAGCTATCTTTTAATAATCAATTTCATGTTAGTTGCCCTTGTAACTTGGTAGTCTTCTGAGGTCCAATAATGCTTTAAGGATAAAGTAAAAGTATGCCCTAAAACTTTGTTTTTATTTCAGACCAGTTGGAGGACTATAGCTTTTTGGCCATCAAAACAGACCTCTTTCTAATATGAGGAAAATGTTGGGAAGGGCAAAGTATTGTAGTATTGCTAAACATGAAAGACTGAACATCAAACAGATTACAAGCCAAATTCTGTGAATAACATAACCACATGCTTAAGAAAAAATATTTTTAATGGACCCCAGATGACTTTCTGACACTTGTGACAAGCCTGTAAGGAGCTTGTTTCAGTCTGGCTTTTTTTTTTTTTTACAGAAACACTTTGTATGCACATGGAGCAAGGACTACAGTCATCTAATAATTGCTTAAGTCACTTAAATCTACATGAAGCCAGCTTTTGAAGTCTCTTGTATTTAGTAGTCTAAGTAAATATATAGGGCATACTAAATTTAGACACTGAATAGCACCTGTTTGTTCCATCATGCACCACTCATTCCCTGCTTTCTCACTTGTGAGTAGTTTAGTCATCCCAAGCGTAGTCTGACAAAAACTCCTTCGTGCAAGCATACGTATTCCATCTCTCATTTTAAGATGCCTCCACCTTTTCATCCCTGGATTTAAAAATAACCAGCACTTATATTTGCGAGTCACACTGAAAACCAATGCAGCAGCTTCCCCTGCTGGCTACTGAGGAGATGGGCTCCTCACCTTGGCTGCTATCAGCCCCGCCGTTGCTACACAAAGGCACAGAATTTAGTCAGCGAGTGCTACATGAGGCTAGTCCCACGTCAACGTTTTTCACAGGGTGACAGTTCACCAGTGAATACCGAGATGCTTAGTACCTGGCAGAAGAAAAGAAGAAAGTATGCCGGTTGAAATGATGTTTAGAACTGCTCTGAGGAATTCTGTACAGTTGCAGCCATTTTAATATATTGGCTACACTCGCATGAACATTTTCGTCTGCCAGCACGTGTCAGTGTATTTTAGCTGTGTGACTAGCTATAACAGACCTGCTTTCTTCTGTTAGGGTCAAAGACGTTGTGTTAAAGCAACTAAAAACATCTGTATGCATTTTTATGCTTTGTTTCATCAATTCCTTTTCAGATTAATTTGTAATATGAAATTATGTACTTCCTACCAAAATTAATGGGACTCATACAATACTTTCCACTGTGTAACTTGGAAAGTATCATTGTACCCACACAGGGATAAGCTTTGACATTGCTGTCCGTAGGACAATACCCTCTCAACTATTCTGTCTTCTGCAATAAAACACAGAGCAATTCACCTGTAGGGCAAAAGATAATGGACCCAATGGTGCAAATTGTGATGGTCAAGACTTTCTCATTTAGCTTAATGGAAAACCGCAGGACCTTAGCAGCCCCCAGGAATGGCACTGCATAATATCTCACACAAGGTCAGGCCAAACATTTCAGATAAACTGGGGATTCAGCTGCTAGGAAATTTTTGAAGCCTTCTATAATCATATAATCAGCTGTTTATTCCTAGTCACTAGGCTAGTAATTGATCGTGATTATTCTATAGGGTCATGCAGTGTCCACTTTAATCAAATGATTACCAGAAAGCTTTTACTATTAAATTTTATGTGTATCAGTATATCTTTATGACCCCATTCATTTAAAACTGCAGAAGATGAGGAGGGAAATGACAGAGCCAGTTATCTGAGTTTCCTGCTGATAAAGTAAAAGTACGGAGAAAATTGCATTTTTCTATTTTTTTTTAAAAATATCATTTTTTCTTTACAGTGCTGAACTCCTCTGATGCCTTGTTGCTGGTAATACTATTTCAAAGCCACTTTGAAAGTAGGAAGGTCCTTGTATTCCCCTCCATCAGCCAAAAGCAATGAAGCATTACAATTCTCTGCCCATGCTATTAATAGACTTGCAACTGAAGCAGAAGAAATTCAAGGACTTTTCTTTCTTGACACATTTTACAGTATCTCTAAGCAACATAGCACATATCAAGATACAAGCACATATAAAGCTTACATGTCTTTTCTGATGAACTGGGGTATTTGTTTAAGGAGCTGAAAATTAATTACATATATTTCCTAATTACTTTGGTAACATCTAAGAGTAATATGGTCTCAAGCACTGCAGCACTTCCAGAGCATACACTGCCAGAAAAAATATTGCAACAGTTATTTTCCACAAAGCTAATGTGGTCATATTCGCATCTAAGTGAAGGGATTTTCTTCTCCAAAAACAAGTAAGTCAAATCTTAAGGTGTGGATATGATTAGAGATTATAGCCTGAAAAAAAAAAAAGAAATAATGGTGGCTTGTCAACTGGGTAGTTGAACAGATTTCCTGGTTTTGTTAGGTATCTTTTCTTAGATACTGTAAGGTTTATATTTCCTATCCATATAATAGATACATTTAGCCATGCTTATGACACTGATTATGGCTTTTTATATTAAACTATTTCCTATGATACGCAAAAGCTCCATCCAAGACCTCACTGCAATCTTGTATAGTACTGAAAATAGCCTTAAAATGTTCTGTCCGTCTTGCTTTTTGCCACATCTATTTTTGCCATGACTGAAGACAGTATCTGCATTTGCTCACAGAAATCGAACAAATAAGTATGCTTTATGTGGCACACAGTTTGAGGAGTTTTTCCATTTTTCTTTCTAGTTAGATATGCATTAGTTAGAGATAGATTTTTGGGCAATACTTTGAATGATTCCAGAAATTCCTATTGGTTTCCAATATCCCAAAGGTTTCAAAAGCTGCCTTGCTTTGTTATTGATACTACAGATAAAATGCCAGATGAATATCCAATTTTGAAACTGGAGTAAGTAAACACATTTTTATTTAAGTTAGGGTGATCCATATTTCTGTGAAGATAATGATTTTTAGCAATCTGAATGAAATTTACAGGAATGAATACACTTGCTGGAAGAAATAACATAAAGAAGGTACCAAGAAACCAGTTTATAAACATGCTTAAATCCCAGCTAATATTGCAATAGCTCTGTAAATATTTCTTCCTAACAATGAGCCATTTCAATTACACAACAAAGCAGTGCTCCTTAATACATGACAATCTCACATTTAATTGAATTCAAATCAAGACTTTCTTTCTTGGTGGTATCCGTTTATACATTAATTTGTTTTCCTTAAGCATCTAGGAAAAAGTAAACATTAAAGATAAATTAAGTTCTGCAAGGTCTCTAGAAAGTTTCTGATTTAAATCCTAGCCACAGCAATAGTTACAGTGCTAGCATGGACAGGTTTATTTTTTTTACTTTGGAAAATGATCCCTCCACTTTGTATGAGAAAAGAAAGAACAAAGTACGTTAATAAATAAATATTGTTACATAGCTAAGACTCCTGCTCCTGTGTCAATAGTCAGATAAAATAGTGAGATAGTATGAACGTCAAATCCCTGCAATAGTTGGGACAGAACAAATAAGATGTGCAAAGTAAGGCTGAGCAAGACTATCAATGTCTTTTGATGTGCAAGTCACAGATGGGAAAATAAAATGAACAAAGTAAGGAAATTAAAAATAATTTTTAAAAAGAATCAATCAATCTTTAAAAAGAAAAAATACAGCTATGTAAAGAGGAAAGGAAAAATAAAAGCTCAAGACCAACTCTAGTGAACCGTAGTCAGATTGACTGACTCTTTTTTACTTAATACACGAAGCAACTGGCGTGATTTAGGGAGGAAAACAAATAATAAATAGAGGCAGAAAACTCCAAAGCAGAACACAGCCACCTCTGGGAGGGAAAAATGACAGAAAATGTCTTTGAGGAGCACAAGCTTGGACTAATCATCACCTGAGCCTGGAGAAGGCTAGGAGAGTTCTGGTGACAAATGGTGATGATAGGCAAATGTTATCAGACATCAGATAAAATCACAGAATTACAAAATGGTTGAGGCTGGAAGGGACCTCTGGAAGTCATTTTATCCAGCAGTCCTGTTCAAGCAGGGTCACTTGCGAAGCTATGTTCCAATAGGAAATGATGGCAAAAAACATAATAAAGAGCAAAGAAAAAGGAAAGATGAAGTAAGAGTTGCATTTCTTTAGGCATGATTTTAAGCTGCAATCTCCATATATTAATTTACCAGACTAAATTTATTTCTTAGTATAGAAGTATCTTAGTATAGAGTAGACTCTTTGATGGTCTTCTCTCATTTTACTCATTTTGGATCTTATCAGATATAAACAATTTTCTTTAGAAGGCTTTGAGTTGCACAAATATTTACAAGTCCACAGAATTTAAGGGACTCAGGATTTAAACCTCTCCATCCTTTGGAACTAAGCCAAATTATCCATACATCAAACAAGTTATCTCTCCTGTCTTGCCCTGATCTCATCTCACTTTTCTTTTAGTAGCAAATCCATTATATCTCTGTCCTGGAAAATTAAAAGTGATTATACAAAGACAAGTACTATGACAAATATAAAATTTTTCCTATACCAGCTGTGGAAGGACAGACATTTCCCCCCTCATTATTTCATGCATACAAAAGGGCTCAAAGAGCTCAAAAGTAAAAATTTCTTTTGCGAGTTGATGTTTTTTAAAAAAGAATGTTTAATTCTCAGCCTAATAACTATCCTTAAGAACTACGTTAAAATGTAATAATTATAACCATCAGTCTAATATAAGAGAAATACTTATTTGCTAATCCTGGCAGAGGAACAAATTATTTTCTTTTTTAAAAATTTTGGTTTTCACAATCTTTTTCTCCTTCTAGTAGGCATAAACAATTCTGCTCAAAGTTCCTCTCATACTTACATGGGATGTCAAGTTCTGAACACAACAGTGTCTCTGTCTTTCCATAACTCATCTATCTCCATTTTTTTTACCCCTGGAAAAAACTTACTCATATTACACTCACAGCCTTTGTGCTTCATGCACAGAAGTCAGATTACCTGGGCAGCATTATTTACTCTTGTGCTTTTCAAGAGAAAGAAGCTGTATCTTTGTGAAGGAGAACATGCCAGAGAACATAAGTTCTCTTTTTGACTTCTATTTGATCTTGACAAGAAATAATTATGTTCCTCTTCAGTGGGCCCTTCAGTAAGAATTTAGCACTCAAAGTACAAACCAAGCCAACCTAACTGAGTCTCATTCAGAATTTGCACATAGAATCTTCAGAAAAAGGCAAACAGTACACTATATGAACAATAAAAATACTCTGACCATTTGCATTCTTCAGGTATTGTGCTTTTGTTATGTGTCTTTTAGTCTGAGCACTTAGCATTTGGAAAAAAATTCTCCACCAACTTTTATCTTCCTGATGATACTGGCCAAAGTTATATCAAGGCACCAGTGTTAATAAAACTAATGAAATGTACAAAGAATTTACACTTTGTAATTTTTCAAAGAAACAGTGGTGAGAACTTTAATCTGCCAGTAACATTTGGACTGGTTTTGCTTATCTAACCTATGAAAAGATAATTCTGCAAAAGCTACAGCAGATATGCTTGTACAGCCTGTCACGGGAAACAGTAAAAAATGCTTTATTCATTAGATCCTATTAGAAACCATTAAAGAAGCCTTATTAAAATACTGATGTCTCAGAAGGGTTTACAGTAACCGTTACTAAAAAATTATACTTCCTGCTGACCAAAAGCACAAAGAATTGAGAAATGTAAATAAAAGCTTCTGCTCTCTCTGAGGAGAATAAAATAATATGTATTTAACGACCCTCCAAAGTTTCCTGAAGTAGCGTAAAATGATAAAATACTCTGCACCAATACAGCAAACCACTTTAAGAAATTTGATACCATTAGATATTTTTTCAATTGCATCATCTAGGGTAGTTAAAATTGTATACCACATTCAACAAAACTGTAGCTGATGAAGAACCAAAGACCAAGAGCAGAGGAAAGCATCTAAATGATTCTGTGATTCTGTCTCTAACTCACACAGGTGTTGCTTGTCTGAAATTAGTAGATGCTGCAGGTGGGTCTGATGATCACATTTTTGGCAACTTCGCTGAGGATCACTTGAAATTACACAGCCTGAGCATACCATGAACTGCATCAACCAGAGAAGCCTAGAAAACCTATCAGTCGGAGTTGCATTTGGTACTGGTAGAAAATTGGAAAAAATGTTTCTAGTGCTTCATTAAGCACATTCCGTGTGGGATTCCTGCTGGGTTTTACAAACTGTCTCCAGGACTAGGCAAATCCAAAGGCATCTCATCAACAGAAGTTGTTCTCTTACTTTTCCTTTTACTCAGCTAAAAAGCAAACATTTTCCTGAAAGCCCTTCCCAACCATATTGTTAAGGCATTTTTTTTATTGTTGATTTTGGTTTTTAGTTTTTCTTAAAGTCTTTGTAATTCTTCTTACATTGATGTTAAAAATAAGTGTATTATGGTTTGTTGGCCCTTATTCTCAGGGATCTGTATTATAAAAAGTCTTCTATAAAGAGTTTTGTGTACCTTCCACCACTTTATTGCAAGTCAAGAATGTGTATGTAAATGTCACTACACATAATCAGTTCTATCAGTGGCACATTTTGTTTCTTCCCCTATTCTTCACATACTACAGTGAAGACGTATGAGATCTCTGTTGAGTTCTGCATTTCTTCAAATCTAAAGAAAAGTGCATGATTGCATATGCAATCATGAAAGACCTACCTCTTGGACTAGCCCAGGAACTAGTTTCCCAATTAAAGAGCAGAATCATTCATTAAGAGAAGGAAGAAAAGCAATTGTTGACAGTCAACAGGGAAATCAAATTAGACCAACTCATTATTTGAATGTTTTGATTTAAAGGCAGAGCTGTTAATGAGCAACCAAGAGCTATAATTATGTATGTGTCCAATTTAGCAACAAAATGAAAATCCTGCAATAGATTAGAAAGACAAAAAAAAACCCACCAAAAACCAAAACCCAAACCGTGCAAAAACTTTTAATACCAGAATACTGGCATTTACTCGGCTGTTGGAGAGTTGGCTTTTTGGGTTAGAAGGATTGTTTTGTTGTTTTGCTATCGTTGATTTACCAGCTGTACAAGAAAAGAAAAGGATTTTCAAAAGTCAAGAGTCACTTCCCCAGGAATGAGATACTAAGGTCAGTCTTGCTACGTCTGGCCATATATGATAGCGAGGGCAATTTTGTTCAGCTTTTTAGGGAGCTGGTGGGACAGATCCTTGCATAGCTCATGTGTAGATTGAATGGAATGGCAAAGAGAACCAGCGACAAATTGAAGATGACAAGGGTGCACTGTGTCCCCAAACAGATATCTAGTTACTAGCTCAAACGTCTTGTTGTGTGCAAGGATGAAAAGTAAAATGTATCTCTGACAGAGATAGCGTAGTGATAAGCTCATTAAGCTCACGGTACTTCTTGTAAATTCATTGTCCCTTATTGTAAGCAAACAAAATGGTACAATCTAATTGTCAGAAAGACAGGATTTTGTGAGCTAATTGCAAATAGTGGAGCTGGAGATCTAACTATTAAAAGAGCAAATAAGTGAACTAGAGCAAATAAAACAGAAGCCCAAGAGATTAAATTAACAGTTTCAAAGGTATATCTCATCATAGCATTGGTAATAGCTAATATGCCGATGTCGTTATAACACTGCAAATTTAGATGGTGTGACACCAATTATTGGATGCTGATATTACTACATTTCTTCATTCTCTGTAGCAATACTAGTGCTGTGCCTTGCTCTGCACAGGCCAGTGCATTTCAACTTAGTCTTTCCCATCTCCAGTGTCCAAACCAGCAGCAATAATACTGATACTTGCTTTGCCTCTCTGCTGGGGAGGAGAAAAAGTTGTAAGCAGCCTTCATTTTAGCCCCAAAACAGAGTGTGGTGCTCCTTCCTCTCAGGAAAATGTGAGAACAGAGCTCCTGTGGATCTCAGAAGAGTAACAGACAAAGACAAGGCTGTCTGAGCATAGCAACAAAACCACAATGAAGTCCAAGCATGCTTGGCATTAGTTTTGCTATAACCTCCTCCAGGGAACAATGTTTGACCCAAACAGAAGCTCTGCCCCCTTAACCATTGCAAGGCTGGTATTAATATGAGCAGACAAAGAGACTCTTGCCCTCAACAGCAGTATTATGAAATCACTCAAATGCATTGTCAAAAAGGTTTAATAGCATTGCAGTACAGGTGATACTGTAATAATTTCGTTTTTGTTAGCAGTAACTCAAAAGACTCAAAGGATCTGAACTCTCACCTGAGGGAATCATATCCCAAAGCTAACAGACTAATATACCATTAAATCTTTTGGCCTTTTCTCCAGTGAACTCTTCTCCTTAGGGATGAACTGTTTGATACAGACGTTCAAAAGTATATTCTGTAAGATTACAGAGGAAGAAAGAATTTCGCACAAAAAGTTTTCTTAAAGTAACTAGACCTACATTGCCCATAAACCAAATAGACAGCACACTTGTAGATCATCTGCAGAGCTGTAATGACATTTTAGCAAAGATATAGACACAACTTTTACTGCTCTTTTGGAGCAAAAGGAAGACAGATGAAGCCAAAAGAACAGACTCAAAATACACTCTGTAACTAGTCAGCCTGATTATTAATCTCAGCATATTAGGAAAGATTGTTGAACAGCTGGGCTGTTCTCAAAGAAAATAACTTATAAAGCATTCATTCATTATAAGCCTGCGTGCTCACTGCTCTTGAAGTTAAATCATCTGGCTGGGGTGATATTTTTTTCCCTGAAGTTGAAAGAAATTCCCCTTATGCACTTTGGTTATGAAATAGTCATTTATTACCAGGCCATTGTCCTTCTGACACAATTATTATCAAATCTTCATCTGAGATGTATAATTGTATTGTGTTCTAGTGCAAGACCATGTGAGACCCATGCTGAAGAAAATGGTTTTCCTCTCCCTGAAATTATTAGGCTTAGAACAATATAATTCTATAAAATGCATTATTAAGGTAGTGAAAATGTTGTTTCATCAAGTACTAAACATTGTGTTGTATTTATGAAAATGAACATTTTCTCTCTGTACTAATGGGGCAAACAATTTTTCTTATGGCTTCTAATACAAAAAATGCAGAGTCTTTTATTGGATTCTATATTCAAGCAAATTTCACAGGAAAGTAAAATACTCAGATCTTGATCCTGCTGAAAAACTAGGAGCTCTATCTGAGTTTCATACAATCATCAGTCTATAAATTAAGATAGAAAGCAAGTGTGGAATTCTTATTTTTCCTCCGAGTTCATTATGCCAGGTGAAAGGGTCAATATTTAGCTAAAGACCTAAAATACAGTAAAGTACAAGAATTGCCAAAAAGAACCTCATAAGCATCCTTCTGCAAATTCTATACACATCCAAAAGACAGTTCTTACTATAGGATATTTCTTATTCTTCCCTTGTGATATAGTCTTGCTCCCTTGGAATTACTTTTATTTCTTGCAAATCCTTTGCATTCTCTAGATCTTGCAGTACTGTTGAGAATATATCACTACAGACTCCCACTGGACATCTGGCTGGATAGTCCCATGAGCAGTACTGGAGTTTCCCCAATTCCTGAAACAGATTTTGCTTGCTAATGGGAAGGATTAGAGGTAGCAAAGCTTTTCTTAAGTTACAAATTCTGGACAGGTCTTTTCAGAAGACTTCATGCTAGTTCAAACTGGATTTTTCATCAGCAAATTTAACATTGACATAAGCATGATAAATAGAGCCGGTCAGACTGGAAAAATTCTGTTTCACTGAAGCTGAAACATTCTGACACATCAGTTTTGATATAGTTTTTGTCAGAAGGAAGCAGAAAAGATTAATCGCTGAATTCTTAAGCAGGGGTGCAATAACCTGGTTTGAGGAGTCCTACAGAGATCTAGACTATGTTCCCTTTATGACTGATTAACAGTTTCTGAAATGATAAAGTAGGAAAAGAACTACTGCAATCAGAACTACTGCATCTATACATTACCATAAGTGGAAAACTATGCCTAAGAAGTCTCCTTTGACAGAGGCTTTCTTTATACTTTTTTTTTAGTTACTTCTTTTTATTAACTTCGTATGAAATATGGAACATTGGCCCCCCATCCCATCTCAAGTCCCAAAAAATGTCTATGCGTGAATATTCAATAATAGGACTTCACCCATAAGCTCAGTTTAGTTCCCAGTTATTTCTAAACCTATAGTAAACATCTCTAGCACACCAACTGAGCAACTGAACCACTGGCTGGTCTCATCCATTTTCCTCAAAGTTCAAAAGATTTCTTCTGAAAATCAGAAATTGCCACCACTGTCTGTAAACCACAGCCACAGCCACACACACACACATATATATGTATATCCTTCAGCATAAAATCACCAAAAAAAAGCACTAAGAACTTAAAGCTCATGCTGTTTCTTAAAAGATATTACTAGAGTTGGGAGTCATGCCATCTTCTCTGAGCTGCCTAAAAATTAGGCACCTTGTCATTGCTCTAGATTTCTCTAATATCAATGAAATAAGTTCGTTACACCCAAAAGATAATTTCACCCATTCTAAGACAACGATGGTACACCCAGTATTTTTTATTCACCATACTTATCTCTGCTCCTGTTACCTGTATCAAAAGCCTAAACAATTTATGTAAACTAGATAATGAACTTTTACACATCTGAAAATCAGTAAGAGGAGCTCTTTTGTCTCATTCAGACTGTATTGCCTAATTTTACAGGAGATTTGCTTCATGGGATGTTAATCTCATTTCTAGTTTTGTATTACTAACTTGTTCACTGCAAAAGTATATACATGGACACAGCACTTCAAATCGTGACTGCTTTGAATCAGAGTTTTGGATAATTCCTATTTACTTGGCTTTGGTTCACTCTAGAGATAGCTGTAAGCCAGAAAGTGTTTGAGAAGTATTTTTAATGCCACTTAATTGAACCAGTCTGGAACTAGTTTGAAGCTTGAAAAAAACAAACAAAGAAGCATTTGAAATGCATATAGCATGCATCTCATATCCTACACAAAAGATTTTTTTATACTCTATAGTAGACAGCTACAATATGGACATTAGTTTCTCAGCATCAGCATTTGTGCTACAAATCTACTTCTGGTTGTCCTAATTGTTTTCTACTGTAGTCATAGTCAGAGATTTACAGGACACAAAAGCTCTTCTCATTTCCAGACCATGTTTGTGCCCTGCTTCCTAGTACTTACACAGAAGAAAACTTATCATATGTTAAGAGGCTTAAATAATGTGGTCTAGGCTGGTCACAGAATATGTGAAGTATCCCCTGATCAACAAAAATCTCAGCTATATGTGTGCTGTAGCACACACATACTATTCAGCTTGGATACAGACATAGTCATTTGTGGGCACCTTTTTGCACCATCACTTCTGAAACTAAGTAGTACAAAACATACATTACAAAAGAATGTGTTTGACTTACATAAACAAAACCAGATGGATTTCTATGAAGTACTCACTTGCATACAGGAAGGGATTTCCATAAGGTTGTTTGCAGAAAAACAAATGCATGCAAGTCATGAACCTCATTTCAATGCATGGTCATGCCCATAGCATCTATTTGTGACTTGCCTCATTCCAGAACACAGTAAAGCATTTTCAGTCTTTAGTTACATTTTGATGGTCTTGCTCATAGTGTGTCTAATTCAGTGAGATGATGAGTACCACCTGACAGAGCAGCCACAGCTACTACTGATTACTCTTAAGAAGGTCTGTGGCTCACCTACTTGGAGAAGAAAGCTCACACACTTTACAGCCCAGGTGCACTGTGACAAGTTTCTACAGGAGTGGGAGAGATTGCTGTGTAACTTTCTAATGCCACTATTTGCATCACATTGAGAGGAAACTGCATGCAATGTTAACTTGGGCTGAACAGAAATATCAGAAATGATATTGCTAAATTACCTTCCAATACCAGTTATGTCTCTAAGTCTAGTCTCAGGCCATGGCAACAAAACTAGTATGTTTTGCATTATAACTTATAATCAATGTATTTTTACCAAAACCCATTATTGCAATCATAATTAAGGTTCTGCCACTTCCAGTTTTAAATTGGAGTGGGAAAACAAGCCAGCTTCTATGCACTTCTACACACAACACGGAGAATTTGAAGTTTTAAAATGTGAACTGTTTAAGTTTTTCTTTAAAACATATACAAATTGTTCCCTTTCCCATCAATCAAATACAACACAGTGGACTTTGTGCATGAAAGATACAATGAAATTATTAAGCAGCTCTGATTCACTTTTTCACTGAATTTCACTGAATTTTTAGAGTTGGAAGGGGCCATAGAGATCATCTAGTCCAACTCCCCTGCTGAAGCAGGATTGCCCAGAGCAAGAGCATGTCACTCAGGACTGCATCCAGGCAGGTCTTGAAAATCTCCAAAGGAGAGGACTCCACGACCTCCCTGGGCAGCCTGTTCCAGGGCTCTGTCACCCTCACTGTGAAGTAGGTTTTTCTCATATTTGAGTGGAATCTCCTATGTTTTTGAATCAAGGATAAAAAGAAGTAAACCAGAACTGCTTCGAAGTATTCTGCCTCATCTGCTATTTCACAGGTTAAACATTTATTACATTTGCAAATTATTTACTGAAGAAATTTTCCCTAAGGTGTTTGCAAATTTGATGTCACTATGAAAGATTAATGTGTGTTTAAGCAAAGTGGAGTAGCCTAATTTAATTACTTAGGACAATTCTTAAATAATGCTTTACTGACTGCTCAGCAATTAGATGCATCGCCTTAAGAAAGATAAACCAACATGTGGCTTTGCAGATCTTGTTTGACAAGAAGATATTCATTTTCATTCCCTTGCCATTTGCTTTTAAAAGCTTCAGGTTTCAGTTAGGTTGTGCAAGATTTCGGGAAGGGTGAGGGGTGAAGCACAGGGGTCTATCTGATGTGAGGAATCTCTGAAATGAGCGCACAGAATGTTGAGACTCTGTGGGAGCTGGGGGAAATGGCAGTGGATTGATTTGCATGTGGCCAGACACTGAAATCCCATCAGGGCACTGGGGTTGTAACCATCAGGAGCTCCCCGGGTGGGTGATGGCAGGGCCTGGGAGCCTGGGCCCATCCCACTGCCCCAGCCAGGAGCCCTGGATGTGGGCCTGGAGGACAGTCCACCTTGGGGGGCCTACAGCCAGGCAGGGCAGGCCTGTCAGGAGCTGGAGACCAGTCCTGCTGTGGTGTTACTGGGGCAGAGACTGCTGGCCCCGGGAGGGTGACATGGGGAACTGGTCTCTGGGCAGGTGTGTGCACTGGGCAGGGACAGTCAGGGCTGCTGGAACCCTCGGGACCAAGACACAGAATTCAGAGACAAACTTTAATAATACGGTGAAAAGCCTACTGATCTTATGAGGACAGCTAAAACTAGTTATCAACATCTTTCAACATCGTTCTAACATGGATGAAAATTGTAGCTGTGGCCATAAACACTTTGTATAAACACCAAGACCATCAAGACCTCATTTTGTTATTCTGCCAAACAAGGAGCTCCTCTGGTACCCATCAGAAGATGAAATGCAAGCTCATTTCCTGACACTGACTATATTCCTTTTGAATTCCCAGCTATTGTGTCTCTAGAGAATGAGCTAAATATATTCCAGTAGCTGTGTGGAGCAACCACCCTCTGCTTACTTGCCTGCTTGCTATCCCCCAAAAAAATCCTTGGGTACTGTGGCCAGCATTTAGACTACACATTGCACCTGTCTCCTTTGCTACATAACACAATCTTGGTTGCACTAGTAAGAATTTCAGATGCAAAAAGTGATTTTTTTCTCATCTAATTTCCCACACATGCAACGTAGATGGAAAGGGTCAGTCTAGTTGCCCCTTACAGACAATAGAAAGATGTGTCGAGAGGATTCATTAAACTATTCTGATCATTAAGCAGTCTGTTTTGGGCCAAAATCTGCACCATAAAAAGGACTAAATAAGTATTTCATGAAAATAACATTTTTCCACTGCAAATGACATTTTGCTGTATTTTCCTCAAGATGCTGAATTACTGCTTTACCGCCTACTCAAAGAGCACAAATTGTTGGATATACTAATCCATCAACGAATACACATTAGTACAATGCTGCTAATAGTTTTTTCTGTGTGCATAGTTTCAACATACTTTCCAATGAAAAACAAAATCAAGCTCCATTTGGTACTTCCATTAGAATTTTGTTTGCAACATCTATTTATTTATATCTGGAAATTTTACATCTTTTATGTTCAAATATTTTTCAAGTGCTCTGTAGAGAACTTTCTGTTCCATCTCAACCCTAAAGTGAATGTATTATTGATTTCAGTTGCAAAAAACCCTTGCCTATTGTATATTCAGGGGGTACTTTTTTTTTCTTCAACAGGATATTTATCCAATCCAGAGGAGGCGTAGCATTCTGTTTTGATTTAATCAAAAGTTGAGAAGTTGAGTCAAATCCATATAGCACAAACAACCCAAAGCCATAGCAGTATTAAAACAGAAAGAATACCAAAGTAATTATGAATGGAAACAACCATTTCCCAAGGCATCTGATATATCTGTCAGGCAAAAAGGCGTTATGAGGATCAGCTGGTGATGTTAGCCAATTATCTATCTATCTTCTGGGATACAGAAACAACTGGAGAAGAGTTACAATACAGTATTAGCTGTTTTGGTATTTAATAAAAAGCCAAACCAACATACAGTAAAATCATGTAATGTGAAAATCTCATCTGTGCATTCAGACTTCTTTGCTGGTTCCTTCCCCATTTCCACACCTAATTTATTGAGTACCTCTATTATAAAAAATTTAATATACTGAGTGTATCAAAAGCTCAGTCTCATCAGCTACTCTTTCAGGTATTCGCCATCAAGAAAGATACAGCTGCACTCCACTGTTCTGACATATGCCAGAAAGTCCAGGTGAGCATGAGAAGCAGTGATGAGTTGTTGACAGAATATATTAAGTGAAAAACACAGGAAGGTCATTTAATTTGCAAAAAACTCATAATATATACCCAATTTTGTCTATGTATTTTCAAGATACTCATCAGAACTCTTTCTTTGGCAAACACTTCTACACCAGACAAATTGTAGAAAGAATGCTGTGAGAAGAAAAAAAGCGCTTTCAATACTGCCAGGTATATCTTCCATCAGCTTTCAATCTACTAATTCCAGGGGAATATACCAATGTACTTCCAAAGCAGTGTTAACTGCTGTAACTCCTGAAGCAAAACTAATATTCTGTGTCCCTTTTTAAGGGCAAGGAAGGAAGGAAGGATGACCAAAACTACAGGAAAAATGCTCTGTGGTCTGGATACATAACTGATATTAAATGAGGTCTGGGCAATTAAAAAAACATCAACAAAACTCAAACAAACAAATCCAAAGGAGGATTTCCTTTGAAAATCTTATCTTAGTGGTCTAGAAACACACTAATGAAATGGTAAAAGATTCAATTGCTCCTGTAAGATTTCCAATGTCTTTCTCTAAAAAAAAATAATAATAAAAAAATATTTGTCTTATTCTTTAGTAATAAGACAAAAACTTGTCTATTTGTCTGGTTTTCTTTATCAACAGAATTGTAATAAATGGGCAATGGATAATTCTCACTGTTCAACAAGCATCTACAGGAGTATTAATACTGAAGATGTGTGCTTTCAACATGAATCTTTAAAAGATACGGAGCCACTTTCAATTGAAACAGTAGATATTTTGCTATATTAGCAGCTCTAGCCTGGGTCACTGTTTTATGCTGACAAGACTTGTTTTCAATTAGGAACAGTGAGAAAAGTTCAGTCTCAAACAGCTATGAGTCAGAATAGTCATATCTAATAAAAATACAGGAACTAGGTATCTGGGGCAGCAGAACACCCCTCATCACGCTGCAAGATTCAGTTTAGAAGGCAACAGTGGTAAGTGCAAAGAAGAAATAAAAGATTTACTTTTTTGTCAAGGAAGAGATGATCAAGAAACACCTTGCAACTTTTGATGATTCAAAATTGCCAGAGTGATGAAACAGATGTCAGTCAGACCCAAAAAATATGGAAATTTTGTAGAGTGTTTTAGCATACTATGTTAGTTGCAGGGAACAAAAGGATATTCAAAGAGACTGAAATTCTGTCAGATCCACACTTGCTATGTGATTCTGAGTTCCTGGGTAGCTGGCACAAATTTTTAGGAAAATATATTGGAGATCTTGACTTTGGCAGAAAATCATATCTATTTGTTCTGCTTCAAGAGGCTAAGAAACAGATTATGAAATGATTCAGAGACAGCCGCTAATGGGCGTTAGAGTGATTCTTCCAGAGACACGTTGGTTTTACTGACATTTTTTTGTAGTATCTTCCCTTCACCTTGTTGTTGTTGTTCTTATTGTTAATACGGTTTAAGTTGGCTACATCTCAAGTTGGCAATACCTCAAGCTAGGAAAAGGCCACATACTTCATAAGGAAAATTTATAAAAGTCGTTCTCCAACTATATGTTGTAAAAAATATGAACAAATATGAAAAAGTTACATTTTTGAGGAATACGTTCTTTTTGAGCATTTTACACGAAAGGAAATACTCGTATTTTGGTAACTATTGCCTTTACAGGCCCAGCCAGAAACAAGTATGCACAAAGCTAACATTACTCACTGTCAGACACCACATCTTCAGCATAGGTTTTATGACGTAGTATCTTGATCCAGCTGATTTTCAAACTCACGAGAGACTAAAAAATTCCTGTTTATATATTCAGGAGGCAAAGGAGGGGACAGGCTCACAAAAAAAGACCTGTACCTAATGTCATCATCCACCAAGAGCTCTGCGGTGGATGGGCTCATCCTTAGGTGCTGGCTCAAAGGAAACGTCTGTCTTAACCAGTGGAAATCAGTATCTAGTAAACAGCGCTGTGAAGCCTTGGAGCTGAGATGACTTTCCAGTCTATGGATTGAATGCAGACCAGAAGACAGACTTGAAACTGCCCCTGTGGTGAGGGCCCGGGGCTGCCCCGTGCCGGACACAGCCGGTTCCAGCCGGCTCCACCGGCCCCACCG